>JABJVR010000029.1:6613453-6630087 GCA_025773905.1 Chitala chitala
GCGCCCTATGTGCTCTGGGATGGGCTCCAGGCTTCCCTGTGACCCTCACCAGGAATAAGCGGTTAAGATGATGGATGGATGGATGGTGCCAGGAGTTGAATACAATAATGAAGAAACAACACAAATTGTCAAGCCACTGTCTGTCCACAATGAGAACTAATGTTACTGAATGATTGATCTCTTACACTTATTGCTTGAATATTCTGTTATTTATTAACACAAAAAGTTATTAAGTGAAGGTAACAATTGATATAAGCACACTGATTAAATAGGTGACTTTCAGCATACACCCAATTACATGTTGATGTTGATAGAGCTTTATGGTAATAGGGAGGATTTGCGTACATTGTACATGTGGACCTCGTTGTGGTTAGTGTGAACAGTACAGCACAGCACAGTGGGGTTCTGACACCATCTTCAAAATTTATGGTTTTTTTCCTGTTGAAATAAAAAAAATTTCTCATGGAAGGTTTAAAGCTTTGAGAAGTTCAAAACAAAGAAAAGTTGACATATAAAATGAAGAAATAATTAAGATTCAACACTTATTTCTAGGTCACTAATCAAATTTAAGCACATTTGTCACACTTGTTAACTCCTTTGTAGAAAAGGTCAGATTTACTTGAGTGTTATTTCTTCTTTTAAAGACAACAATTTGATTTATTCATTAAAGATTTTGTAGAACTCAGTGGAGTCCATGCAAGCTTGTCCATGCTGTTATTCAAGCAAAAAGTGGACATAAGTGTGTGAGTGTGTTTGTGTGAGTGTGTCTGTGTATGTCCATATACCAAGCATTATGGTATAAATCTTCTCAACAATATGCCCTATAACTGTAACACCTGGAAAATGAATCATTAAAATGAATCGTTATAATGTATAAGTTGCAATGTATTCAATATGTATGCTATAATCTTAAGATTCTTTAAGGTTTGGAAATTGAACCGAAAAAAATTGCCATTATTTTCATAAGGATCCAACTCTTAACTATAGACAATACAGATCAAAAACAAACAAGCTTCCTACAGCTTCAACATTTTTCTAATTGTCATGTTACCATTTTAATTAAACATGATGCAGTGGCTGAAAGGTGCTTGACATTTTAAAAGGCTGCTGCTATTCTTGAAGACAGCACCTGTATGTAACTAAAATTTACAGTTTTAATGAAGTCTGATTAATTTTGTGTGCAATGAGGAGGAACAGACTTGAGTTACAACAGCCCAGCAAAAAAAAAAAAAAAAAACATTTATTCACACCAATTCCTGGAACCAGACCTGACATTCATGAAAGAATAAAGAAAACGATTACCTGTGAAACACGATCTTAAGAGTATCATTGAATAACTGTGTTCCTTGCAGCAAGAACACGTGCCAATAAAGGGTAGGTCAGTTGAAAATATAGCCCTGTCAGATGAGAAACAAGCTGTCCTTAGCTTCCAGCCACCGTGTGTCAGCCAAGCGAGCGATGGTGGTCGGAGAGGGGAAATCCATCTCTTCAGCTGGAGCACACAGGAGTAAAATGGCAAGAAGGTTGCAGCTCAGTGCTTGTGATGTTCACTGGGAAGTTCCCAGTGCTTGTGATGTTCACTGGGAAGTTCCCAGTGCTTGTGATGTTTACTGGGAAGTTCCCAGTGCTTGTGATGTTCACTGGGAAGTTCCCAGTGCTTGCCTTCCGATGAGGAGCCCGTTCAGACTCTCCCACGGTCACAGCTCACTGCTACCTATAGTTCTCACAACAGCTTCACACTAAAACGAATTGCACAAGTCTTGCTTACTCAGATTTTGGCTGCCAAGGGGCCTATGGAGGATTTTATTTCCTCTGTTACCACTGGGCTTTGGATTTTTTTGTTTTTTTTTTTTCACTTTATGCTTTAGGTTTTTTTCATCTTTGAATTTCAAATATTGTTCAGCTTTAAGGACATATTTTTTAAAATTTCATAGCAATAATTACTTTTGCGTGTAGCATTGCTGCTTATTCTCATCGATAAGACTTTGCAAACTCTTTGGGGCAATAGCTGGAAATGGTGTTTAAATGTAATACACCGAACTGAACATCAGCGTTACTCCTGATATGAACAGTGGACAACTAGGGTTTAATGATGGTGATCAAGGATTTTATTTTCTAATAGTCTAAGTATCAATACAAGTAATATCAACAATTCCTGTGCACAAAATATTACTACTCTTACAAGCTTATTGGTTATCTATTTAGTTTTTAATTGAATAAATGAATACAGTTTAAAGCAGTCTCAAAATAACATATAGTGTAGTTTCAGATTTTACCCATGAAGCAGTCAGAAATCACGATGACCTTTATTGCTTTCTCACATTTTACAGTGCTATCAGAGGGTGCCAAAAACTTTCACACTTTCACAGTACATAAGTGAAACAATATCTAAAACATGATATATGCTGCAAAGATCCATATTTTATGCAGAACTCTATTTCGGATGCCATTCAGATTTCTTGAGGCTTTTTCCTTTTGTGCTTAAAATGTCATCCTGTAATCTCAGAACTGTATTATGTGATTCAGATTTTTAATCCCGGTGACTGGTTTCCCATGTACCGTTCAGAACAGTTTTATAGGATTCAACATTTTCTGTGTAGGCATTTCAATGAAATCTATGTTTTTGAGGCAACATGAAGCCTTAATTTTCCTACAGTCCCATTGGCACACGTGTCAATAAAAATGTTTAATTTAAACAAGCAATCCTGTCACTACAAGGGTAATATAATAAGCAGTCCTTGTCATGCTCGAGTTTGTCACCAGTTGCCCTAATCTGTTACATTTCAGAGTGATTTTTTTTTGAATATACAAAGGTGCAAACATGCACTTGGTGCCTCCCTGTGTGCTTTTGTCTGAGGTTGTTGTGGTGACCTTATTCCCACCTTCTTACTTACACGATCAAAAGGGCAACCCCTGGCAATGTAACCTTTGACAGGTATTCAATAGCAATCTTTCAGATAACGAGCCGCGGGCCGCTGTTCTGTTGGCTGCTGGTGCAGCGTTCCGGCTAAGGAAGATGTCATGTCTAGTTTGCGTTTCAGTAACCCCGCACATTTCTGTCATGATAGACGTGCCTTTTAGATGTAGACACATGCCAATAGTGATTGACTCCAGATCAAGGTTTATTGCAGTGACTACAGAGCATTGCCTAAATCAAAGGAACGCTACGTACCTCTAAGCGATGAAATTATATCTGAACACAACTTTAAATACTCCTCACCTTGTGGTTAGCTTACAGATATAGTTTTGGGAATTGATTAGTATGTGAGTGCTGTACAATAACATGCTAATAGCAGCGTGCTGCTATCCCAGTGTCAAAGGCAACCATCCATGTTTGCTATGCACCTCTGCCATCTCCATGCATCCTGGTTCTCACAAGCGAGACGGGGCCGAGCCCTTATGTAAAGCACACTACAGCAGGGAGGCTGTCGCTGCCTCCGTTTCCCCACACAGTCCATTAAAGGCTCACGTTCACACCGTTCTTCAGTACTGCCGGCAACAGCGATCACCGGCTACTTCCTAGCTGTGATTCATAATCTATATCGATGCCTCTGAGACAGCAGCCCATTGATTTTTCCCTGTCTATAATCCCACACCATATCCGCTGCTTGTTAGACATCTGTGGGAATATAAACTGGGTTTTCAATGCAACTTAAAAGAGGTTCTGGCAGTAATACAATTTGGGTGTAGAAAATCTTTTTCAAAAGTACATAATCTTTAGGAGAATTTTTTTAACAACAAAAGATATCCCTAGAGCTGATTCCTAGCTCTGAAACAACAGGTGTTAGAGATGAAAAATCTGTGATGGGATTTTTATATATCAATTATTTATTTATTTTTACTTGTTATAGGCCTAGAATTTGAAATTGTGTCCCAGGCCTAGAAATAATGACTGTCCTGCCTAATTACCCCTAGCTGACATACTGTATACTGTGGAAGCATCACGGAAACTTATTATGCGTTTTTCTATCTAATTGATTTGCTTCTATTCACCCTTTATGTACCATAATATACACTAATGTTGTAATGATTTCTCAAATTACAATAATTTGTAATAATTCTGTGCATTTACAATGGGTTATTAGTTTTCTACAAAGGAGAAAATATGTGCCCTGACATTTATTTCCCTAATCACATAACAGAAGCAATTATGATTTTTTTGTGTAAGATTTGTTCAGCAGTTCAAAGTAAATAGACATTCAGTATATTCTCCTTAGATCTTATAGGAAATGCTGAAGTGGGTTGAACAGCTGTACGTATTTCAGTCACATCTAACGCTCTGTGGTGAAAGTAACTGAATCCGTAACCTTAATTAAATCTACAAACAATTTGTTGACCTTAGCTAATAAGAATTTCCATAGGTAATGAAAAAAGGGTGCAGACTGTATGTCACTGACATCCCAAACTAATGCATTACTGCACCACTGCCATAATTCAGATCCAGCACAGGACAGGTTTCTTACAAACACATTTTGACATGTCAAGAGAAGACAAGATTCAAAGTCACATACATCTCGTAAGTACAGCAAGAAGCAAAAATACTGGGATAACGAGGCAAATCTGAGCAACTGGCTTTTTCCCCATAATGTGTAGTACAATAGTAAAAAAACTTCCCTGAATAATACTACTACTAACAATAATAATAATAATTGTTATTATTATTATTATTATATTGTTGTTGTTGTTGTTGTTTTTGTTATTATTGCATTATGGCTGCTGCCCATGCGTTTGTTACCTGCCTTGAGTTTGCAGCTTGGTTATACCTCGGTTGTATGGTTGGCACTCCATCCAGGGTGTACTCTGCTCCAGACCATCAACAACTCTGCTGAGGATAAGAAGTTGGAAAAATTAGGTTAGATTAAATGAGTTTTGTTACAATACTCCATAAACTCATATTCATAATCTTACAGGATTTTGACATAAAATGTACTGTATATAAACAAATAAAGTAGAAAGAATATAATCTATACAACATACAGGTTCGAACAATCTGAAGCAGTTTCAAAGCTTTTGGTTTTTTTATACTTCTTAATTACCAGAATAAAACTACCACTGTCGGCTTTCCATTAGACAATTTTACAGAACAGGTCATCTGCTCTAGTTACGGCTGAAAACAATTATCTGAAATTGTGGCTTTCGGTCTAGATTTGCCTGTCCCTATTTTTTTCATCTCAATCCAATCTAAACCTATTTGAGCAAATAAAATGATATTTACCTCATCTTCTGTTACAAGCTTTCAAGATTACAGGCTTCTGGAAAAATCAATACAAAATACCAGCTTAGCAGCCGATTTATGCTCACAAAGAATGCTAACTTTTCCTCTATGTGTTTTTGGTCTCTGCACATACCCATGCCCAAACTAGGTAGGGTAGGTTGGGGGGGGGGTCGTAAACCATGGAAAGTGCCTCAATGACATGTTGGGTGGATGTTTATAAACTACTGTGCTTGCAAGCCAAAATGTGGTGTCTGTCTAAGAGTGTAACCTTTAACATTGGAGCCTGCTCAACACATCTTACAAAGTTCACCAAAAGGAAGGATCCTGACCTCTTGGATGATTTGAAGACTCAAATACCACTTTCATTTATTATTTATCCTTGGCAGGCAGCAGGGACAAGAGGCATCATCATACCTGACTGAGTAGTATGAAGAAGTGGCCATGTCTCTGAGGCCAGGCCCCAGGGGAATCAAATCCCATTAAGTGTCACAAGAAATTGCTTAATGTCCAGGGCTAAAATAAATCTGGACATGCTCATGGAAAATAGTACACGTTCTTCTATGTAAAATTATAAACCGACAATTTTAAAGTTTGAGTGTTGTTTGTGTAGCTACAAAAACACTGTAGATGCAGTTGAGTCCACATTATCTTTCTATTGTTTCCATGTCAGCTTGACATTCTTATGAAAATTTTTGGTCATGGTCTGTCATGATAATTATTTTTTCTTGTGTATACCAAGGTTCTAGAGAGGAAAAACCATTTGAAAGGTTTTTTTAAAGCCCTTTTCCTTCAGGTTCATATTTCCCCTTTGATTGTTGTAAGCATTCTTAAGAAATTCAAAAACAATAATGATAACATTATACCAGCAATAATGAAGTAAACTACAAGCACATACGCTAAAATCGACACAATTCTTTCTCCTTAATAAAGTTCCTTGCAGTATTTTCAATGGAACCAAATGAACATAAGACACACTGCAGTATAGAATAAAACAAATTGACAGCAAAGTTAAATGTAGCTAGGCCGACTGAGTCCCCCATAATAAAATAAACATGTATGCATATATTCCTCCCACAGTCCAAAAACATGTCGGTTAGGTTGATTGGTGTGTCCAAATTGCCCGTAGTGTGTGTGTGCCCTGTGGTGGGTTGGTGTCCCGCCCTGGGTGTCCCCTGCCTTGCGCCCTGTGTGCTCTGGGATGGGCTCCAGGCTTCCCCGCGACCCTCACCAGGAATAAGTGGTTCAGATATTGGATGGATGGATGGATATATGCATATATCTTCAACATAAAGCCTACAGACCACTTGTTTTTCAATGTTTTTTTTTTTATTAAGAAAAGTGATCAAGTACAAACTGGTTGCTTGTATCGTTCAACTATTGTTCCAGTATGTTATTCTGGAGCAGATGTCAGGCAGTACAATGTTACAGCTGCATGACTGTTACAAATCATGAGGCTGGCTGGACTTGGTTTGCCTTGTGACAAAGTACTCGTGTACAGCTGGGCACTCAGACCACAGTTAATACTCAGGATGTCATTAAAGAGAAACTAACAGCAGTAAATTAATGCCTTCAAGACCTTTCATATTAGCTGATGTCTGGTGTTATCATGAACGTTTGTGCTTAAATCAAAAACATGTACACACAAATATCTTTCCTTTTATTTGAATTAATTGAAACCCTAATATTTAAGGAAATTAGATTATGCATGAATATTTGAAACTTTGGTGTTGAGGTATTAGTTTTATCGATTGAATAAACTATATTAATATTTCAAAGTTAATTCACAAACAAACATGGACATTGTTTTGCAATCACTTGGATGATTAAATTTTCTTTTGAACATGTTCTGGATCTTTTTAATTATGTCTGTAATAGTTTTATGGATTTTCTTAGATACATTCATATTGGCATTTTGTAATTACTAACCATTAGGTTTTATTTTAAAAATAATCTTCAGAAGCCATTGACCCATTTCAGTATTCATGGATTGAGCCAACACTTCTCAACACTTTGTTTTCATCTTTTATATTAGTATCATTTAAAAACGTGTTTTATATATTTGAGGATTGAAAGGATTCCCTTCATATTCAAATATTTTCCAGTTTGTGTACTCACAGCTAACTTTATTTGATTTTTTTTTTTTGAGGGAGACTTGTATTTTGGAGTCTTTGGCATACTGTTAATCTATATTTGGTCTAACACAATGCGCTGGAATAGTCATCACTGATGCCAGGCATTGGCCACCATTTTGCCCATGGCTGCCATACCAGAGGTTGGCATGTGTAATTTAAAAGCGGATAATGCAATGAGGGACAATCTTTCAACTTCAGGCACTGCCCATGTGTCACATAATGGGGCCCACTAGTGGTTGAGACCCCAGCAAAACTGTTGAGTGAAACCACATGCAAATAATGTCACTGATGCATGCTGAGTGAAGTACGTTACCCCCTGGATGTTACTCAGTTACGACTGAAGGGAGGTATGCAGTGACACTCTGTTGAACCCTTTTGCGACCTCGGCGTGGCTTCACGTGCGCTTTTCCAATACAATTCCAAACCCGCAACGTTTTGAATTGGTTCCGAAAATGGACAACAACCGGAATGACTATTTAGACAATTAGCAATAAGGGAATGCAAATTTAATCTTTTCTTGGAAACATCTGTTTTATCTACAGAGAAGAGTGGTGAGATGTGCAGTCATGGCATAGTTCAGTGCTCTTTGCTTTTATTGCCCTGGGTGTATTTAAAAAAAAAATAGCTACCATTACATCTGCATACTCGTTTGTTTGTGAAAGGAAATTACTTAGTGTGTAACTAATTAGAATGTTAGAATATTAACAAAAACTTGTGAAACTGTGAAGGCACTAAGAATCTTCAGATATACCAGCTACTTTTCACTTGTTACTGCAGCAAAGAAAGCCCATAGACTTTAACTCAGTGAAAGCTTACAAAAGCTCTAGATTTGCCACTAATTTTGCTAGGTGTAAGTACTGGTATTGGAGATTAAAACTGGTGCTACAAATTGTTCCAGAGCTGTTAATAACAGTCCGGCACTGATAGGACAGTGTGTTCAAGACTGTGTTTGCAGTGCTGAGTGCATAATGTCTGTGGCTTTAACAAAGAGCAAACAATCTTCAGGAACAAGTTGCCACTAATTTGTCTCACAGACAGAAATATATCTCTTTTTACCCTCATCAAGCCACATTTCTCTAATTTTGCCCAGAAGGTTTTTGTATGTCTGTTAAAGTGTTCATTTGTTCACTCAGGTTTTGCCAACCTTTTGCATTAAAGCGATGTGCAGTTGCAGCCCACAGGTGTTGTCATGGTGCAATTCATAGTAAACTACAAAGTACACAGAATACAAAAAGAGCAGGAAGACAGAAGAAAAACCAATACAGGTGGGGGAAAAAACCTGTAGTAGTTTATTGACATGTTAAAATAATGCACATTGGCATTAAATTGTGTGTTACAGTGTAAAGCTTTGTTCAGTAGTTTGCATCTATGAGTCAGCACATAATACCTAACACTGTACAGTATACACCACGACCAGGGAAGCTGTATCCACAGTGTCTGTTTTGCTGATGTAGCATCCAAGGGCACAGGTGGTGCAGGTATGCAGAGAGATAAACACCATCAGAGGACAGCACAGGTGCAGACACTTGGCTGGCTCTCATATTAGGTATTTAGGTATGGGTCCTAATATATATGTTCATATGTATGCAGTTGAAAATCTCTGTTTATATTTCGGTCTGTGTGTGTGTGTGTGTGTGTGTGTGTGTGTGTGTGTCTGTCTGTCTGTGTAAATAATTCTGTACTTCTGTGTTTTACATCTGCACAGTACCTAGGAACATTGACGACTCAATACTTAATGCTTAATATGGACATTTTACATTGACATTCACAGAGATAATAAGAGAATATAAGTTAACGTCTATATTTAAAACTGTACTTTTTTAAAAAACAAAGCATTTGTTTTAGATTTAGATTCAGCTCAAAATGTTAACTTCATGAATTTGTTCAGAAATAGAAAGGTTTATCATTAAGGGTCACTTTAACTATATGTTGGGTAAAATATAATTGCGAGATACATACATATTTCCTTCAGACTACAAAATATATTCAAACCACACATTTTGTAATAAAAAAGGAGTAGTTGCAAAAGTACATAAAAAAAATTTGGGGCTCCATTAAAACCACTAGACTGTGGTTGATTATGTCAGACTTACAAGAATACCATGAGAGAAGGGAGGAGCTTAAGACGTATGTAAGTATATGTCTTTGTATTGGCTGAAAGAGCAGGATGTAGTTGTCCAATAGCGGTGCTTCACTGTTCTCTTGTGGGAATTTGCAGGAAACCCTAACAAAACAAGGAGACTGATGGGATTGGAGCATATCCCAGCTCAAGGGGTGTCATACTGCTTGAAATACCCATTCAACCTCACTATATGGAGTTTTTTACGTTGACCACAATCTCTCAGAACAGAAATTACTGTATTTAAAAGTCTACCATTTCTTACAGCTTTTACTTCATACAATTGTAATGTCAACAACTTTTAGCAAAAAGACTTGTATTCCTTTCTTTTCAGTTTTTTTTCTGAAGTTATCTAAATTTTTATTAATGTTGATTCAACTGTAAAAATGATATAGAATAAAATAGAAGAATGCCTCAGTACTTAAAATAAGAAAAAATAATTTTTCTTGCTCCCCTTGCACATTATTGTGCTTTAATTAACAAATTAGAACAGAGTTCTGGTGCCAGTACCAGTGAGTTCCAGCTCACTTCAAGCAGGGATTATACCTGATCACTTATGTACACGTGCTTCTTCTGGGTTTCTTTCAGGAACTATGGTGCTTTAATACTTGGTGATCTTAACACTATACTAAGAGGTTTGCTTCAGCCATAATAGCATGCTCATTTTATTGTCTCAAGAAATGTCCATGCAGAGGAAAAAAAAATTACAGTAATTATATTTTGCTCCTGTTGATGTTAACCCAGGTATAATTTTTCCTTTAGACCTGTGGCTCATTTTGAAACATTTAAAAACATTCTTGTAGAAATAAAATACTTTCAATGCAGTTTGGGTAAATGCATATTTTTCTTTATTGGTTGTATTCTTCAGTGGCAGTGCGCTTCCATTGAGTTCATGCTGTTATTTTGATGACATTTCTAAAATGGACTTGTTTTGTCTGACATAATGCATTAAAATAGTTTCTTGCACTGCTGAGTATAAATTATTATTTCAGTTGTTTTATTTTGTATTGGACTCAGCATTGTCAAGAGACAGCAACATGGTCTTAACTTCATCTAGATTTATTATAATGAAGTCATTGACAAATAAGAAATGCTTTGCCACTTGAAAACCAATTCCTCTTTTATTAGTTCCTACTGGTGACAGAATGATTGCATCCCCATCAAAATAGCAAATGTATAAATCATCATACTTGGAAATATGTGATAGAATCATTTCTGAATATATTGCTGTTTTTCAAAAAGGAGGTGTATCCTTTCTTTTACAAGCCATTGTTTAACTTAAATTTTATTGTTCATTATTTTTAAATTATGCCTGTTTTTGAATATAATTAATAGACAACCCATAAAATATGACAAATTGGTAACTGACATAGTCAAAGAAGTCAAGGCCACGTTTTTGGAATGTACATTTTATTTTAAAACATCAGAACAATTTAATAATGAATTTCATACTTACCAGTATGAGTGGGTACACAAAGTACTATTCCAGAAATTCTAAAAGTCAACAATATACCTGTCCTAAATTATGCTTATTTCACTGTTTCCGTAGATATTTTTATTGGTGATCATGAAAATATAGTATCGTCTATACAAATCCATATACAATAATATAATTAGTTGTCTGTTATGAACATATACATGTGCACACACAGGTACACAAACAAGGAACACTTTACGGTTACCAATTCACTAAAAGTACATGTATTTTAAAGAAAAACACACACACATATTGTGGGATACACATGCAAAATGCAGACACGAACAGTGTCTGACTGAAGACACTGTTCGTGTCTGCAGTGACCCAGACTGAAACTCACAAACCTCCGAGTGTGAGAGCACAATGCAACGTGCAAAGAATCCATGGTACAGACAAAAAGCTTCAGGATAAAATGTAATCTTATACAGCTTGCTAGGACAGTTTCTTAAAAACTAAAATGCTGTAAACATCATATAAGAATATGTACATTAAAAAGAAATAATAAAAATAATTGACTGTGAGAATATCATAGTGTTATCCTGTTATTTGAAGTACGCATAAATGAATTGCAGTGAATGCTTGTTTCTACTTTAATATTTGTTGCCGTGTCCGCGCTGTGCATTCCAGAAGCAGACAAAAGTATATTTGGCTAATGATACAGCTGTAGTCATGAGCTTTAATGAGTTCAATTTCTCAGAAAAACAAAAGGCAACATAAAAGCCAAATATTGGTCAAGAGAAAGTACAGAACCATCATTTACTTTTTAATGGTCATCCTACTTAGCCTGTTTTTGTTGTGCCTCAGAGTTACTGTATAATATGATTCAAACTTTTTAAAAAACAAAACAATTATTTATTGCCTGGTTTGTATGGATAAATATTGACACATACTCTGCATTGACCACATCAAATTATAAATTGACTTATCTTTTTCTCCTGTAAAATAATATAAGGATATAATTAGGCATATCATAAAGTTTATTTTAAATTATACAGTGGATTTGGAAAATACTAGATACTCATTAGTATCTTTGTGCAATAGTTTTGCAGAACCACAGTTCGTACAGCCTAGCTGCAGTTCTGCAGTAATGTGAGCTTATTTTGTTCGACTTTCCAAATCCATTCAAAGGACTTGCCACTTTCTGTGAGTATCCTGATCAGACATTATGTGTTTATAAGGTACAATGTTTTCTCAGAGAACATTGAAAGATTTTAATTCTGAAAATGTTACAGAGAGTACTTTATTGTTTCTTATTTACTTGCTTGTTGTGGTATTCGTGGGATAAACCACTCTAAGGCACACAGTTCTACGAATGTGATCTACTGCAACGTAGTTAATGGCATTGGGCAGCATCACACCAAGTTCCTCTTGATTTGTTTCGTGGAACCGTACACCTCGTCAAGGTTTATCCCTTACACATGCCTTTTGTATGTATCAACCTGCCTTCTTTTTGATGGCTTTGGATGGGTCAAAAATAAGTTCTCAATACAAACCAATACCTCACAAAACTAAAACTTATGTTAAACATAACAAGCAGCAATGAAAAAGCAAGATACAGAAGATAAGGGTGAATTTTTCAGCTTTGCAACCACAATCCACTATTTTCTAAATAACAGTATTTTCTGAACTAATAATAACAACCCATTTTTGACATTTTTTTTCAGTTCGTAGATACTCCAAGCTGTTATGGTCAATAAATGATAAGCAGACAAACTCATCTAACTATCCATTATGCAGCTGATTATCATGTTCAGGGCCATGGGATAAATAGTCATTTGTATCTAAGATTACCACCAATGCAATTCAGGTAGTAAGTAATAAATAGCAATACATGGTTGAAAAACACGTTTAAAAATTCAAAAAGTGCATTCTTCTCCACTACAGTGTTAATTAAAAGTTATTTTTAGTGGTTCTGGATATACTGTTACATTTGCAGACGCCTAAAAAAAACTATATCTATGTTTAGTGGAAATTGGTGGCTCTGTTCTTGTACAATGTTGTTCTGAAAATGCTATTCTAGATGACCTGCAACTCAGGTTACATATCAGAGCTAAAAACGTAAAAATAAAACGTAAAAATGTGTACATTATGGGCATATATAAAGCATAAATAAAGTTATTCTGGTCTTTAATAACTAGAAGCCATTAAACAAAATCCTTCAGTTTGTGACATCAATTATTCTTTTTTTATCTTTCTAATGGGATTTTGGAGAAAATGGCTTTCTGAATTACTCCCCTCCATCTTGCTCAGACATCTTACTGTTCATACTGAGAAACTATTAATTGTTTAAAATGACTGATGACACATCTAGGGAGCCTTTAGAACTCCAATCATTTGTGATTCGAGTAATGTTGGTAAATCGTCACTAAAATGGGTCATGGTGCCCTTTTTATTATTACTGAGCAGACATCGGCAAGTTTCAGCACTTGAGCAGATGAGCACGCAGTGAGAGGAAGAGAAGGTAGGATTACATTAGGGCAGCATGGGTTCGTTTATGTGTATTTTTAGTGAACAGAGAAGAAATAAAAAGCTGGTGGCTGCAGTGTGAATGGATATATGTACAGGCAGTTTACACAATAATACATGTGAATACAAAAGTGTTTAACTGCTGTCTTGAGTGGTTTTACACTTGCATGCTGATACATATTTTCTTTGAGGGACAACAAAACACACCAATGGAAAGAGGAACATTAAAGTAATGTGATGACAGATGTGAAGACGGGTGACACTGATTTACACTCAGGAACAGAAATTTTGTCATACAGTTATTTATTTATCATGATGTTTCTGTTTATTGAAATAATACTATACATGAACAAGGAGAATGATATGTTTATTAATAATTATATTTAGAAACTTCTGCCTCAGATTTTCACCTTAGAAGCACTTTGGTCTATGTGTTAAAATATCCTCTTCACTTTTACTGGTTTTCATTATCCTGGTATGCAGAATGTCAAGCCAAAATCCAGTATGAAGGACTGAGACATTTTGTTAAGTCCATTATCAAAACTGAACAAAATGAGAAGTATTCAGCGTGTGGCAGCCATGGTTAAAGCAGCATGCAGACAGAGGCTTGAACCGAGGGTGTAACTTGCCCCAGGATTTCCCCGCACTCACCTGCCAGGGACTTCAATAACTGGTGTAAAAGCAGCCTAATTACATTTTCTCTGAATAACAAGGCAGGCTTCCAGCACAAATCCTTGAATAACAGTATGTACCAACATCTGGACTTCATTTACCATTGAAGTTCAGTAAATGAAGATTTGTTTATTGATTTTTCATGTATGATGTATTATGTTAAATCACGAACAATTGAAATATTTAAGTTGCCACTTTGTTGCATAAAATTTCTGAAAGACTTGTACAGCAGCCATTTTTGGAAAAGATTATGTGCACTCAAGGTTACTGTGAAGTTTTTGAAAGCTTGTAGGATGCAGAAATGTTACCCTGCACTTTTTTTTTTTTTTACCAAAAAGGAACAAAGCCAAAACAATTCGCGAGCACAAGTTCCGAGTCTCCCATCGCAGCTTTAAAGAGGGGGTGAGAAGGGAACAGAGGGCGCCCCCCGAAGCCTGTGTTTTCGCATGTTTTTGATCATTGAGAGGAGTTATGAAAAATGACAGCACGGTAACACACACAAGCTGTTGAACCTCGCTATGAGGGGGTCACATGTTGCTTCCATATCTTCCTGCTGTTGGGGCGTGAGGATGTCGATGGGGACCAGAGCACGGCTCCTCCACAACAAGTTCGCTGAAAGAGAACACGTCTGGGTGGTGCGCTTTGAGCACCCCCGCACCCCACCCCCAAAACTGATTCTCCCAATAGCTGTTCAATGTTAATCAGCATTTTCTGGGCCACTCCTGTCCTTTCCTATGGAATTCCTTGCCCAGGGCTGAGGAGAAAGATGAGAACAGGGTTCCAGATCTCGCTGGAGTGAAGTCGCTCGTGAAGCCGTGATCAGTATGTATGTTGGCGATTCATACCATGCTTGTGCTCAGTTCAGGGAATGCAGCTAAAACACAGTTGTTGACTTAAATAAATAATAATGTAAACTTTGATATATTAAATTATGCATGGAATAAAACAAAGCTTGAAAATCACCGTGTCTAAGTGTGCACTGTGGGTTTTAAAATACCATCGTGCAAAACGGCAAAATTCTTTGCTTTGTTGCTTTATCCAAGACAATTTGTCATTTTTAGAGAATTTAATATTAATTTGTGCTGGGAGTTACAGAGACTTCCGCAGCCTGTCTTTGACCGGAGCAGTTTTAGCTGAGAAGCACATACTGTACGATTCTTCTGGCAAACACATTGGGAGGTGAGAGATTGCTTGAAACAAATCCCCCTCTTCTGAAATGTGTTCACCTTGGCTGACGGATCCGTGCCTCAGAAACATTCGGGACTCACCGTTCTAAGAAGAGGATTGTGTGATACAAGAGCTGGTAGAATGACATAATCCTGTTTCATCTCTGTGATCATAAAATGGTGATATTTTCTTGTTCTGGTTCTCAAGACAGAGAAACAGCTTTATAGTAGTTTGGTATATTATTATTATTATTTTTTTATTCTAGTACAGTTTTGTTGTGGTGTTATTCTTTGAGAAATTTTGTAAAGATTACGACCTGAGGAATACCCTTGTAAATGTCCAGTTTTGCACTAGCACATGCCACAGGTGTTGGCACTCGAGTTTGTGAGGATGATCTTTAATAAAATCTATACCAAAACACCTCAGCCACAGTTTACAGTACATTTATTGACACCTGTGAGGAATCATTTACAGCACAATAATGCCGAGCAAAGAAACTGAAATGATTATTTATTCATTAACCCTATTTGTAAAACATACAGAGGAAACATGATCCAAACATTCACAGTAGCAAAAAAATCACTTATATAACATCTTGAATTGTTTTAAGATTTTGCTTTTCATGTGTATTTACATTTTTATTTTTGCCAATTTTATTTTAATATTAAATATGTTCATAGCTGATTATTTTAATACAAAATTTTGTTTGTTGCCTAATTTCACATATACAAGCAAACACACACTATTTATGTATACATATGCACATGATATTATTTTTGAATACGAATCAGGAAGTTCTGCGCATTTTTAATACTATACCACTTGTATGGAAAAAAAAATGTTTGTAGACAGCAATGTTTCTTCTTACCACGTACATATTTACCCCGACAATCAGACCTTCACATGTGCCCTCAAGGAGTAGAGCTACAGACCAAACTATTAAGTCACATGCAGTCTTCTACTGAGAGACACAAGAACGCAATGTTTATTTAATTTCTAAAAGAGACAGTTTGCAGGAAATGGAAGTGAATCTCGTCTAGGTCCCAGACGTGTGTTTTCTTGTCATATTTAACAGAGAACAGGCCCTGTCAGCTGTGTGTCACACACATATAAACACACATTTCAGAAACTTGACAGTTAGCAGCACTGCACCTGAGTTTTCATTTCAGCAAAAAAGAGGGCAAAGGTTCTCATTGCAAAGTATTTTAAAATCTGCTGTTTTTGCATAAAGAACCATGTTGTCCATTTATTTGAAATTAAACACAAATTGTAATATTCCTTATATATAAAAATTGTTACTAAAGAAGGGGAGTCATTAGTGCTCAGAGGAATTGCATTTTTCACACACACACACACACACACACACACATACACACACACAATATA
>JABJVR010000029.1:6632760-6678383 GCA_025773905.1 Chitala chitala
CTCAGCCATAGCGGCCATTTTCTCCTCTCCAACCCCCCACCCCCCACCCCCACCTCCTTGTATAATTTCCTGGGTGCTTCATTTTGATGGCCTCCACAGGCAGGCAGGCGCGTGTGCCTGCGAGCACTGTCACGCGCCTGTTTTACGACCGCGCCTCTATATTAGATCCTCCCACCACTGCCAGGCTTTTACTCTCCGTCCTCTCATTTACATTTCATTTAATGAGGATACTGATCACCAAAGCACATTCATCACTGCTGACTGCATGCAGGATGTATGTGTGTGTGTGTGCATGAGAGAGAGAAAGAGAGATAGAAAGAAAGAGAGAGATTTTCAAGCCCCCCCCCCCCATTTTTTTCACTAAGGTTATTTTGCAGGGTCTGGGGTTTTCATTACAATGAACTGCAGTATTACTATGAACTGTGTAACATTGGAGTTCTGCTGCTTTGTTATCTGCAGCTAGACAAAATGTTTTTATTCTTACTTTTAACTTTTTACCGTGCCTTACCTAACAATTCCAATTTCAGAAATGTATTTTTCTTTGATTTCTGACATGTAATATGAAATTTGTCATTTGAACTGTATCAGTTTTTGACACCACGCATGTAAATGTTTTGTCTGTGCGATTTTGGGATCTTCAGTTGTACTTGTATTTGTGACCAGCACTGTCAGTGGTTAGGGTGCACACGTCACAGCTAGGGCACATGATTGGCCATTGTGTGTGATGGACAGCTCAGGAGCCAATTGCTTTCAGACTCTGAAAGCTGGAGAGAGAATCCTTCAGTGAGAATACTGAGAAAGAACCCAAGTCTTTCTCTCTGGCTGTGTGTTATGGAAACCATGTATAAGGTCACAGGTTGTGTAAATGTACTCCTGTTGCAATTAGGAAAAACATGAAAAATAGAAAATGTGCCATGAAGGTTTTTCTTATATATTCTTGTATCTTGTTTTTTCAGCCTTGTTTGGTCACTGAAATGATGCAGTGGCATTTGATCAATGAAGACATTTTCCACCAAAAATTTAATTATGGTTTTATTTTATTTTATAAGCAGAAAGCTTTTCAGTTTCTTTAAATACAACATTTTAAGTGTGTGTCTGCATGCTTGTGTGTGTTTTAAGTAATCTCCATTTTAAACTGAGGGTAGGAAGCTGCTTCTGATGCTTTTATCCCACAGCCATTTCAGGGCTGTATACACTGGTTTATCAGTGACCTGCATCCTGTTTACCTGATACAGGAAAACCTTTGATGTTGAAGCTCCTCAACAGAAAAAGCACTGGGAATGTTTAGAGTAACGCATCCAAACGTATTCCGCATGTTATCGTCCATATTCTAACCAAAAGATGCAACTTTTACCATGGAATTTTAATTTTAAACGGCTGGATTACTTGAATTGTAAAATTGTACTCCACTGATTAAATACACAAGATGAAAGTATCATTCTTTGCAGGCCAGCAGTCCAAATATCCTGGGATCAAATTATTTAATAAAACATTTATTGTATTCAAAACAATGAAAAAAACTTATGCTAGTGGTAATTATACTCACTTTGATCAATAGAAAAGAAAGTCTAAGAAACTGGAATAAAGATGAGTAAAGCAACAACAAAAAGTGTTAAAGTAACAAATAAAGCTCATTTGAAACCTTTTAAAAAGAGGTGGAAAAATAATATGTACACTTAGTTTTAGCTACTAAATTGACATTAAATCACTTTCCTCTCAGTCAGACAGATTGTCGCTTTCCCTTGACTTTTTGACATGGCCCTGGGCAGATGTCTGCAGTTAAGTGTATTCTGCATGATATAAACAGATATTGGATCTTTTTTTCTCTTTCTCTCTCTGTCTCTCTCTCTATTTAATTAGCTTAAAGTGCCTTTGGGGCAATCTGTATTAAAGTTACTATTTCATTCTAACTGAGAAGTTGACGACAAGTTCATTCGAAGCCTTGCATGTGTTTGAAATACCAATTGCAGACAAGGCTAATATACTGGATGCCTTTTCATTGATTGAAGGGGGAGGGCAATTTGACTTTAGGTAGGCAAAAATGGCGAGAGGGAGAAGGAGGCGCTCCAATCAGGCTGATTGTGATTCAGTAGTGCTCTAACGGTCTTTATAACATTTCCATCAATACCAATACGGTTTAATCAAGCTTCCTGGGAAGCGATCATTACCTTTAAAATCAAACCTATTGAATCAACATTTCTGTTACAGTTTAACTGACATATTGTGTGTGTGTGTATGTGTGTGTGTGTGTGTGTGTGCGTGCGTGCGTGCGTGCGTGTGTGTGTGTGCGTGCGCATGCTCATATGTGTGCATCATGTGTTTCTGAATCTGTATGTGTCATTACGTAGTTTTAGTTCTTGGATGCAGGTTTATAAATTAAACAGTTATTATCACAATTTAAATAATCACACATGGCCCATCATAAGAGTGAAACAGCAAAAGACTAATCTGCCTTTAAAGCACATTTAGGTTCAGCATTCTCTTGTGCTCACATTTATTTGTATTACAATATATACCTAGTTTGTTAACTTGTTTATTCAGTACCGCTGTTGCAAAGCACATAAAGTTGCAGGCAGAAAACACAGCTGTCTAGCTGATGTCCAATTAATCATATGCTCCCTCCATTGCAGTGAACCAGCTTCGCCCAGAACTTCATCATGTTTTCTGATCCTCCACATGTGACCAGTGCGCTCAGGAGCTATCAGTACTGCTTCCTCATAAGAAATTTCATTTCTGTTTACTGCACAGTTTCCTTATGGTTAATAAGAAGGTGTATGATCAGAAGTCACCACAGAAAGGTTTTCCAGTATTTATAGACCATGCAGTAAAGGGAAATGTAGTTTGTCAGTGTGATGTGTAGAGCAGGAAATTAAAACATCTGACTAGGCTGGCAGGAGCGAAGTGCAGAGGAGACCACTGTGCCGCTCTTCCTGGGTGATGGATGACGTATATCGCTTGTCTCGATCGGCCTCACACTAAAACTATCCACTGGAGAGCCTCCCGTCAGGCGTGGCCCAGATGAAGTGATCAGCCTTCCGAAAGGCTCCATTTTGGCCTTTGCTCGCAATCAGCGCTCGGCAAAATGGCTGGAAATCTCTCTTGTGAGTCAAGCCGGCTTCATTAAATGCGGGGAAGCTGGATCCATTTCAAATGGTCCACCTAGACGCCTGGACAGCGACATCTCCATCTTTGGCACTCTACTGATCTATGGTTTTTCCTCAGGCTGCACTCCTCTTTTTCAACCTGTTTTCTACCAAACTTTCCACATATAGCTTCTGATGCATTATAAAAGCAATTATTTCACACCACACAAAACTTACTGAGGGCACATCCATATAATGTGTTGACACATTCAGCAAGTGCACACCACACATCATTGTTAATTAACTGTAGGTATACATGGATGTCAGCAAAGTAGTTTAAACTTAGGCTTATTTAACAAGCTTTATTGTGGTTTGTATTTAAGCTGCCAATTTTGCAGTCAGTATTTCACAATTGTGCACTTGTACTGTGTTAGATATAATGGGTGCCTTTATATTGTTTGACTTGAGGTCCATCATACACCTATCAGTTATAAGGACTTATGTTTGGTTAAAGCTTAGCAGCTGGAGAATAAACACCAAAAGAAAGCTGGAAGATTTGTGTTTGTTTTGTTGTTGGATCCAAAGATACTTGTTGCAAGAAAGAACCTTTGGTATCTATGCCCAGTCCACATATGTCCTCCATGTAGACAGGTCTCATGTCTTCATCATTACCAGTTACATATACTGCCAGGTGTGCCCAAGCAAACACCCAATCCTTTCCAAAATAGGTTCTGGTTGGGCAATATAAGTACACAAGTCTATTCCAGCTGTAGTTATGTGAGTAAAATGTATTTTGAAACAACAGAAAGTATAATTTTTGCAGGTTTATTAGCAATATATGTGCATTTGAATTTCCTGCATATTATCACTGATATAATACAGTGATACTGAACAAAAACCAGCATTTTCCTGTTTTGTTATTACTTTGCATCAATTATACAAATGCATAAATACAAGTAGTGTATATATGGGCTTAGGAAGACAGCCTACACAATGAAAATCCACTTCCATAATGATAAAGGTGCATAATTTCAGAAAAGCAATAAGCCATGCCTCAAATATGAATCCTTTTGGAGGCTGATACCTTGTGTACAGTAGAGAGTTTTGAGAACATTACTTCCTGGTTTACCAGCATGTGATTATGTGTAGCTGTGTTTACACAGAGATAATGGCAATGAAATTATGCTTCTTGTCAAGCTGCACTGCATAATGTGTAGCTTAACATATTAATGATGTAACTCAGTGTCAGTAGTGTTGGCTTCCCCTAGAACTGTGTATAATCTGGTATTAGTACTAGAGTCAATGCCCCTTTGTACATATGCTCTCTGCTTTGTACAGAGCACCAGATAAGGGCTCAAGACAAAGATAATGAAAGGTTCAAACCCAAGGCTGGGCTTGTTGTTGGTACATATTTGAGTGAGGTATTTAATCTGTGCTCTACAACAATGTGGATTTCATTTTAAATGGGAGAGATTCAAATATATGCAGTTTTATGGAATGTCCCCACACAAACCACAAACTCTCACAGGCAAAATCTAGAAAGCTGTTCCATCACATTTATGCTACACGTTGTAAGGTCAACAGTTCAGTCCGCTGAGGTTACTGTTTGCATTTGATGATCAAACAAAGAACTGTTCCTATGAACTGGTAACGATTTGTGCCGGCGCATTAATTAATCTACTGAAACATTTCTTTCAAAAAACCTTTTACCTAAAGGGCATTTCTTAAATTATTGATACATAAATCACACAATTTAATGATTGCCCACGCTCACAA
Organism: Chitala chitala; assembly: GCA_025773905.1. Lineage (NCBI taxonomy): Eukaryota > Metazoa > Chordata > Actinopteri > Osteoglossiformes > Notopteridae > Chitala > Chitala chitala. Next base: position 6,637,620 of record JABJVR010000029.1, read on the forward strand.
ATGTTATTTTCCCAAAAAGATAATAACAATAATAATATGGACGTCATACGACGCTCATAAATTGTGGGCACTGTTTCAGTGCAGCGAGAACATATGCATAAAATGACACTTAAGGGAAGCGAGCAAACGAGGCTCACGCAGAAGGCGTGCGCCACACCGCTCAATACGAAAGCGACAAGCTGACCCCAGACCCCGCAAACAGGAAAAGCAGCCAGAATTAATACCCTTCCTAATGACCTTAGAAGATGAGAATCCATTACAGTAATGATGTTTGTGCATGAGCTGTGATGTTTTCTTATACTGCAAATAAAAGTGCAACAAACTACATCCAATGAGCACACATATTCTTACATACAGGTAAGAACTTTAGTACAAGTCATTGTATTTTATGGGTGAAAGATTAATACTAATAATAATAATAATAATAATAATAATAATAATAATGAAGTGTATACGGGAATATTAAGCGTGCTGCATATTTTTTCATTAATTCTCAGATTAACATAGTTATGCCAATAATTGCTTCTTAACAGTTGGTACAACAAAACAACAGCCTTCACACTAATTTGGATGTGGACGTAATAAGAGGCATCTGAAAGTGTGTTTTCTCTCATTCAAGGACAAGTGGTCCAGTGAGCTTCGGAGACTGTGAGGTGTGACAAACACGTCTCGGCAAACCTCGCGTTCGGAAAATGAGCGTTGTCTCATAAAAAAGGCATTTGAGTTGTGAAAAGTAAAAATACATTAAGCGTTGTGCCACAATAAGGCGTGGAAGGAATTTGCTGGACTCGCCACATGAATTATACACATCACGTTCTTGCAGGACAATTAGAGACTGTGTCAAGACATCGTTCGGAGTCTGTGGCCTTAGAGTGTGACATTAAAAGGTTAAGGCATGACAGTGAGAGAGACTCCTGGAATACATAATAGAACACCTCTAATTGCACTACATTATATGAACAGTTACGTAATGACAGTATTTGTAAGACGAGCAACTAAAGGCTCATGATGAATAAGGTTAAATGGCTGCATCCTGCTCTTTATTAGCGCTCCTCATTCCTTACATAATTTAAAAGGGTTTATGGCTGCATTACAGTAATATATCTTTAAAGCAGAGTGAGGAGCTCTGCTTCTTTTTGGGAAAACATAACTGTCCGAATCATTCCAGGCAAAGCTGGTGACATTTATCAAAGCTGATTTTAATACTCATTCATTCATGACCACAATCAGCGTCTTACGAAGAAGATCATATAGACGAGCCTGCACACATACTCACAGTCTCCATAAAGAAACCTACCTTTTTGTGGCTGCTCTTTCGTTATCCGTGTTCATAAGGAACAAAGAGACAGGATTCCAACAGGCTGCCATGCTCTGGCCACACCGCTTCATCGCTCTAATTACTATTTTTAATATCCAGGTTGCATTAAGAAAGATAAATTGCAGTCCTTGTTCAATCTGACTGCTAACTCTGAGACAATCTATTGTAATATTAGTTTCTGTTATTCTTCCCCCCACCACCCCCGCGCCGCAGCTAATTAGATTCTCAAACGACCACTTTAATAATCAATAGTTTTAATTTTTCACACTCGTTTTCAGAGCGTACGTCGTATTTGTTTGCAGGAATGAATGCGGTGGTGCAATGGCTGTAATTTATGCTAAAACAGCTCTCGCAGCACAGCTACAAGCACGCCGCAGCCTATCAGCACTGTACTGCAGACTGAAGCCTGCCACAGATCTAATTAACATGCAGACATGCATCGCCTCATTGGCAATTCAAATTGCTTTTTTTCTATAATGTACCTCAAATTGTTCTACTTCAAACATTGCATTTGATTTGCAAAGCCCCCTTTCCCCACCACCCCAGGCGTTCCATAATGTCTCTCTTTATCCACTAGGGGAGGCGTTTACAGAACGACCCGCCGTTATTGGGGCTTGCCTTCTGGTGAAACACCCAAACATCTCATGGCGTGGACCACCTCGTCATTACGTCAGATGGGGAACACTCCTCTTTGGAGTTTTCCTGAGACCGGGCTCACCCCCCCTCCGCCCCCCTCCCCTCATGTTGTGTGTAGTTTCTGCAGTTGACGTGGCACCTCTAGGAATCCTGCCCTTGCTAATCGGCTCAATGGCACTCTTAGAATAAGGTGCCACACACTTGGGATGCGTGTGACGACGTGCTGTGCGTGCATTAATATGCGACTCGTGCCAGCAATGTGGACCGTCAGCCTTGCGCTCGTTGTTATGCAAAGGAGGTTTGATCACCCTCGCCCCCCGTCCCCCCCAGCGTGCCGCAGTATTGTTCATGCACACATAAAATGTTTCCTCGTGGAACAAGTTCTTGTCTGTTTTGCAAGTTGGCTAACTGCTGTGCAAAAGGGCGTCTGGAGCTCTGATAACGTGTGAGAAGTTTGTTCGCCAACAAGGCTGGAGGACAACAGGAGTAGAATTTGTGTTTGAAGAGGAGGCAGCGGGGGTGGGGGGGTTTCTTCCCATGAGGCAACAAGTGGAATCAGTGGCGCGCAGTTATACAGCAGCGTAATTAATTTCAATGTTCCTGGCACGGTGCCAGACTTGCCATCTGTCTTTTACATGTGCCCGCCCTCTCGTTTGCCTGACTTTGTTCTGCATTTCGCAACATTACGTGCCAGCCGTCTCCCGTTTCATGTCAGAGTCGTGCCGCACAGGCATCGCTCCGGTGGCGACAGGAGGCTCTCTGGGCAGAGTGGCACCTCGCCCACTTTGTTGTGGTGCCAATGCAAAAAAAAAAGGCTGGCCCTGAAGAAAAGGACGTCCATGGTCTGATGGCATGGATCTTTGTTTATTGTGCCCTCTTGGTGTTGATTTATTTTCTTCTGCACCGCTCCAGCCCTCCCACCTCTGCCTTCCTATTCATGCCCATTGTCTCAGTGATTTTTTTTCTCTTGTTGTTTGTAGCCTGCGCAGAGATGGACGTACTGGCTGACGTCGGAACTTCTCCTGCCTGCCTGGACCACCTCGGCTGTCTGACACCGCGTGCGCCACCACTGTGCCGCTTCGGGGGGGCCGTCTGCAGCTGGATACTCACGGCTCCCCACCGCTACACTGTCCTGGAAACGGTGTGGGATGGCTGTGAGGGTGGGCAGGGCAATTGGTGGGTGGACAGGTTGGGGGGGGGATGTTCGAGGTACTTTGGGATGTGATGCGTACAAGCCGTTTGAAGCTGCAGAAAAGTGAATAATCAATTAAGTATTGATTTCTTGTAAGATTTTGTAAATTTCAAAGGCAAGACAAAGAGGGTAGCTTAAGGAAAGAACAGCAGGATCTCTGCGTAAATTAGCCGACAAACAGCGGTTTGGAATAAACTAACGCCTTGTCAGAAATATTCTCTTTTTTTCTGCTAAAGACACTGCCTTTAAATCAGCGCGAATGGGAAATGAGCGTTTAACTTCAACACGAGGAACGGAGCTAATTAGACTGGTTCGCATAATAGAGCTCATTTGAATGTAGGGATGCAAATTGGCTTTGTGCTTTTTATGGATTTGAAAGCAAGCCGTGCAGAGAGGAATTAAGGGTTATCAGCCTCGTGAGGTGCTGTATTTCTGAAGAGGAAAGCATTCAGTCAATATCACAAAGGGAGAGGAATTTGACTGTCTTCATGATTCAACACAAAGCGTACAGAGGGAACATTCAGGGCATTCCTGTGCTGCTCGAGTCAGTAGCAAAAAAAAAAAAATCAAATATGAGGTGTCAAACCTATTATGGATATCTATGCATACTGATGGAGTCATCTGCGAATGATAATTATCGCTGCTAGAAACCAAGCAGATGAATGCAGGAGGAGAGAAGAAAAAGAAAAATGTTGACCGTTAATGATATTTAGCAGGCAGTGCATGCTATATACGTCCTGACAACGGCTAATTATAATGATCCACTCATTTTTGCAGATAAATCAAGGGCGGCGCAAAAGGAAGAAAGGATGCAAATGGGGAAACTTCTGCCTTTGTTCTTTGGCAAAGATCAACTCTTTTTGCTATGTCTGGATCCATTACAAAACAAAAAGGAAAGAAGACAATTAACATGGAAAGGAGGGGGGAAGGACCGTTCGCTGGTTTGTGGATTTATATATGCTTTTGGTGTTCTCTCCCTGTGAGGCTGCCCATATGCTTTTGGTTAGTGAGAAGTTTGTGTGCTTCTCCTCCTCTGAAGCTGGATGGGGAAGCTGAAAGCCACAGCAGCTCCACACAATCAGAGCGACCTCGGTCCTCTGTTCCGTTTCACTTATTTATTTAATTCCAAGTCCGCGCGCTGTTTTGCAAGAACCTGGAATGAGACAAACAGCGGCGGAGCCGTGGAGGACCTCAGCGGCAAGCCGCGCGTGACGAGTGAAGAGAGCAAGTCACAGCGGTTGGAGGGAGCCGGGCGGGAGGTGAGAACAAAAGCGCACGCCGAGGAACCTGTGGACCCATGTGGAGGGGTGAGGCAGCGCTCTAAGGCACGCTCAGGCCCCCCGAGGAATGTTCACGGGAGGGTGTGGTGGCTGGTCACATGACAAGTGGGAAACTCCCGGCACTCGTCACAAAGTGCGTTGCCTGACTTTGCTGAACGTGGCAGGAATATCATGGCCACCACTCGGAGTTTCTCACAGCACTTTCTTCAGCACTGGGAATGCCATGCTCAGGGCAAACAGATGCAAAACACGGTGTTTGCTTTACCAGTGTGTTACAGTTACATGTCGCTACTGAACTGTGTTATGTGGGTGTTTCACCAATAGCGTAGTTCACGTGAACTCTGTAGGAGTGTAATTGCAATTTTTGAATGCAATTATCAGAATATACATATGACTATAATGACATAATTATTAATAGTATTACAAAATAATATTGGAAATAACAGACCTAAAATATTATGAGAACGCGTGCTCAATATGAGTGTATTGATAAGGGTGCTGAACCCCCAAAAAATATAAATTTTCAAAAAAGACAGCACTCACTCTACCTTGAATTTTGTAGTGTGGAAAACTAAACAAACACAAACGTTTCGCACAAACAGTCCTTCTTTGGTGTGTGATCACCTCCACACTGAGCTGAGGTAACTACACATTAGTGTACACATTTCTGTCAGGTTTTTTTACGCAAACTGTGTAAAGTCTTTGTTGTGTAAACACAAACTTTTAAAAACAATTTTAACTTTTGTAAGAAAGCATAAATCTTGTATTTTGAAAAATTATTGTATACACGCCATAAATAAGGAGGTGAAATAAGTATTTAAGTATGAAATGCCAAGAAATTATTTTGTTTTAATTGTTTTATAAAATAATTGTTTTGTTAATGTAAATAATCTTTAGCTATGATCCATTTAATGCCATTTTCTATATTTAATAATTTGTTCCCAAGTATAGGTTATTAATTTATGATAAATTAGACACTATAAATATTATATGGTAAATGCATCATAGACATATCCTACATTGAAACCCATTTAAAAAGAGCTTGGCTTAAAGGAATATTTTTGTTTATCAAGTCAGACCTGTAGCTTTATTTACTTTTGTTTGGAGAGAATGTGACAAGAAGTGAAAATTTATAGACATTATTTTGGTCAACTAAACAATTGTAACCCTTATTTTGTGATGGTGAATAAAGGGCTCCAGTCTCTCTGGCTGTGGGTACTGAGCGGGTCAGAGTTGGGTTTACAAACCTTCTTTATTAACGTTAACACCAACACGACAAGACAGTACAGGCGACCAACTTAACACGGCACTCCCTCCAAACGCTGTCGCTCGCGCCACGCCCACAATGCCTTGCGCAAAAGCATCGGAGAAATCAAGGTTACTCAATAAACAGTAATTTGACTGGCTGAAAACTAAAGTGGCTCATCTAATATTCTGCTGTATCTTTCCCCAAATGTTCATGTGAGACTATGTTGTGAAGATGTAATTGTAGCATGGAGAAGTATGTCAATCATGAGGAGGGGGGCATCAGGGGCAAATTAAAGCATTTGTCTTTATCAAGAAAACAGCTGGAATGCTATGGTGATATTTAACATTGACAGACATTTTGTCTTTATTTTGGCTAGCTGAGGAACAGGTGACAGTCACTCCAGATGTGATCAGTTCTGAATTGTGAAACCTAAGACTCTCAGTTCATTAACTGTTTAGGTTAGGAATTTTTACTAAAAGCTGATGGCTAATAAATGAATTTTATGTAACTATTGCTAAAGTGCTGCTGTTTTTTAAATTTTGTAATGCTGCATACAGGAGCATTAATAGAGATTTTGGGCCACCTGACAAAATGCTACCTTGGGTCCTTGACAAGCTCCCTTGTACAACCCACCCCCAGCCCTGACATTTATGTTGCTAATAGCCTGTGCTACATTTATGTAATTTACATGTAGCTCTTACTAGTGTTTCATGTAATGTCATTTAGCAAACTTGTAATAGGCTAAGCAATAGAAAATATTTAAACTTTTTTTTTTTTTAATCAGAAAAACATGCTGTTTTCTCGCTATTCTCCCTTTTGGCTACCGATCTTTGCTGCTTTCATGACATTATACTTTTTCAGATTTTTCAGGCTGCTGCTGTTGAACAGTGTAATGCAGATGGCTAGAAAGCAATAATCTGAGCAAGCCTTACACACCTCTACAGCAGAGTATTGTAGTTTCGTTTAAGTAGATACATCGGTTTTGTGAAATAATGGGAAAGTTTCTCATTAAAACTCAATGTGTTCATTTTGTGCTATAACACAAAAACTGTCTTGTTAAAACGCAATACTTTAATGTTTTAATAACAAAAAGTATCTTGTAAAAATGGAAAACTTTTTCATAACAGCACAAACGTATCATATGAAGCTGTAAAAAGGTTCTGGTTATGTATGTTATATGTTAACCCAAAACTGATTTTTTTTTCCGTTTTTTTTCAGGCAGCACTACATACCTATACTCTTCTTTCTTGTTGTTAACTCAACAGCGCATTTCTGCAGCAATTGTATTGCAGATAGATGTTATTTAGCTTCAGTTCTAATGCACCTGATTGCTCACATTTGGTTTAGTCCATTCTGTGGCCATGGGGGCGGGGGGGTACACTGAACACTCGTACATTGTTATATCATTGACAATCATGACAGCGGTTGGGACATTTTGATTTTTGTTTTTATAAAAATTTAAATATATTGTTTTATTGTTTAAATACAGAGTATTTCCTGTGAAAGTCCCTGTGAAGTGCTGGCACCTGTAAAGACCTCTGTCAGTGCAATCATACCCTTGCATATATTTTATAAAAATTACTTTCATTCAAGTGTAATTCATAATAATAATAATAATATACCTTAAAATTTTTTTCATTTAAAGTTGAAGATCACTACAGCCATGCTGAAAACTAAGCAAATGTTGTTACTATACACTTCATTTTATAGAACAATTAATTCTGGCCAAGGATTTTGGTGTAATTTGATTGGACACAAAGCATTCTAAAAGTGACAATATACAATATAACGGCACTGGGATGTTTTAACAATAAGTATCACTGCTTTGTGTGTTCCAATCATTAGTTACACTAACTATAATAAAAAAAACAAATCTTAATTTGTTGACACTTATTACTGTCAGCTAATGAATGTCGTTTTTAGAAATGTTGAATAATAATTATTAATTACACTAACTGTCAGTCACTAGCTCAAAGCTACATTTCTACAAACTATGCCAAAAAGATGGACATTTTCCAGAAATTTGAGTTGACATTTGAGTTAAATTATGAATAGTCATCAACAGAGGATGAGGAGAAGGAAAAAAGCCTGAATGAAACTAACACAGTAAGGAAAACAGCACAGTAAGGCAAACAGCATGGGATTTAAACTGTTTTCAACACTGCTACTGTAACATGTAAAGTAAGCTAGTGTGCATGAATATGGTCATTGTTTGTGTTGCTTAGCAACAGTCAATTCATGGTCCAACTATTTGCGTTGACGAGCAGCATAACTAATTAAATAAAAAATATATCATAATCTGTTGTCGCTTATTATTGTCAACTAATAAATGGCAGTTGTTAAACTTTTGTATAAAAGCAGTTTCACACTCAAGGTCATGCAGTTATTGTTGTGGAATATCAGCATGGCTGTGACATTTTCAGCACTTGGCCTTTGACCTTATGCCTACGACCACATCAAAGCTGTGCTGATATTCCACAACAACTGCACTCCCTCTCATGTAATATTGCTTTAATGAAACATAATTTTAGTTGCGGGGCAAAACAAAAAAATGTGTGGTAAGTATATTATTACATTGTCAATACATTTTTATTTTACAGTTATATATAAATGTTTTACTTAACTTTTAAAATGTCTTTTCTTATATGAATATAGTATTGTGGTCATACTATACCTCATTCAGTGTAGGCTGGACATTTTAAATATTCATATTTTTTCAAATAAAAATTGTTTCCAATGACATGAGGCAAACCAACCAAAACAAAAAGTTCATAATGTGCAGCGCAATTTTTTGGTGGTTAAAAGCTGTAGTTTGACACCCTGTGACAAAACAAAATACTGTATTATCTCTACAGAAACAGAGAAATCATGGTCATCTGTAACAAGATGTTAGCAGCAGCAGTGCAGTTCATTAAAGCACATGGGTTCACCACACAGAAGCATAAATCAGATTATTTATTCCAGCAGGTTGCAGTGTGATTAAAGAAGCACCTGTATGCTTTAAAGTTATCTGTTTGGACCCCAGTAAAGATCCTGCTGGTAATATCCGTCAGCAACGTGTGAGTCAAATTATATGTTTCACTGAGTAAATCACACTTAAGTAACTAAAGAACACAGTGTCAAAGTATTTCCAATTATCTGTGCCATCATACAAATGCAATGTTTACAACATCACTTTCAAGTTTGAAAAGTTTAAATGTTAAAAAAATGTTTAAATGAGGCATAGTCATATAATACTTTAAACATGTTTAACACAGTATGAGCAGTGTGGAATAGATGAAAACTGAATGCAAGAAGCAAGCAGTATGTAAAAAAATTGAGGTTAATGTCTCAGGGAGCAATTTTGTATTTTTCTGGAAACACTACTGGTAGAGTGGCCCAGCGGCATGGTGGTTAGCATTGTCGCCTCGTGCTTCTGGGTGTCTAAATGTGTATTTTTCTGCATTTGCCAGTTTGATTATTTACTTATTTTTTGAATTTCAACATGGAGTCATTGAGAAGTCTGTGCTCACACAGTGGGCAGTAACGACAGAGCAGAGCTCAGGACCTGTGTTGTGGTTTCTGTCTTTTTAAAGATGACAAATACCATATAGCTGGAGCAGACCACGCGTCCAAGCCCAAATTGTCTTACCATGCCAATGTGGAGGGACCATTTACCACAGCACAGCCCCGCATGCGCTTTGTAAGAGTGAGCATGGTACATTTTTACTTATACCAAAATCCTGCGTTTTACACTCCAACACAGCATAGCACAAGGTCACGTGTTGCATCGTTGTGGTGTGGAAATTGGTTTTAGAGGCAATGTGGTGGGTACAAACAGGTCAGCATTATGGATGTTTTGACGCAAGTCACGCAGGGTGCAGCCAAACGATTCTGACCAGAGATCTCTGATTCTGACCAGAGATGTCTGATTCTGACCAGAGATCTCTGATTTTGACCAGAGATCTCTGATTCTGACCAGAGATCTCTGATTTTGACCAGAGATCTCTGATTCTGACCAGAGATCTCCCCCTAATTCATTGCTACAAGTGCATTTGATGACAACACATTAATGATTAATGGTCTCATGCATTCTCAGTGCTATTTATTATTCATATATTTCTTGCTGCCCTCTCAGATACATTAATACTGTATATAAATTGTGACAATTTTCCCCTTACCTTGTGGTTTTGAATAAAAAGGTATTTTTATGACAAATGTTCACTGGTATTACTCAGTTTGAATGTCCCTTTCAAACAAAGAAATTAACTTAATTACCATACAGTGTTATCAGTATTCTGCACAAGATCCCCCTTTTTTACTGAGTAACTCGTGAGTAAAAACATTGTCACTTCGAGGGGTAAAATAAGTGTGAACATAAATTATCATACATCCATATTCAACAAAATATCTGCAAAACATAGTTGTCAGGAGAGATAAATGACCCATTCCACTGTGTAAATATCCTGTATTAAAATTTATTCCCTATTCATTTTCCATTATTTATTATGATGTGGTGTTAAATAATCTTAATGGAAAAGCAAAATTCTAGCCATAAATCCACAGATAAACACAAAAGTGTTATTACTTTCTCTCCTAGGAGCACTTTTTTTATCGGCCAAACAGTTAGAATTGGTGGAACTGTGGCATGGTTTGGTCTACAGTCATTAGTAAATATAATCTTGTTCTTTAATGGTCACCAATGATATAAAGAACCAAAGATAAGCTACTGCAGCAGTACACAAAATAAACTCAGCAAACCCACACATGCGTGTGTATGCACACACGCAAACATATGAATGAAGATGGCACTTTGGATGTTCATAGACAAAAGGAACGCTGACATTTGCCCACATGAGAAGGCTGACCTTGACAGAGAAATGCACGCGGTGAGCCCCTTTCCCCTATAACAGATGGAGGCTCCAGCAAACCTGAATTACCAGCCGGCTGCCGTCGAGTGTGATGACGCAGACTCTCGTGCGGTGGGTATGATGTCTGCATCTGGATTCAGCTCACGTACATCAAGAACATCCTGCTGAAATTCTCATTGCTTCCTCTTCTGCCTTTTCATTCTCATTTATACACATATATGTTCATATTGCTTTCTCCTTGTTTTAGTCAAGGTAAATAGCATCCTTGGGACAGAGAGCTCGTCACTCAGACAAGCATTAATTGATGACACACCGCTATGTTCAAACACATGGTGATATGATGTACACTAAACAGGGCCGTGGCTGTGACAGTCAAACACATCAAAACCGAATTCAGACAAGACCTAGTGGATGTCTGGCATGTTTGTGCCTTTCTTTCCAAAAAGGGTTTCAGATTAAACCTAATTTTCACTCTCTAAAGCCAAGCCAGGGATCAGACTGTTTACACTGAGAAACAATGGCAAAAACCATACCTGCTTATTTTTCCCAGGGAAGTGGATGTGCTCTCTCTCTCTCTCTCTCTCTCTCTCTCTCTCTCTGTCTCTCTCTCTCTCTCTCTCTCTCTCATACTGTGTGCATAACAATATTTCTCTCAGGTATCATCCATTCATCTGCGCCCCATCATTCCCCTGGTGGTACATTCCCTCATTTCCAGAGCCGAGAAATGCAGTATCAGCACTCACGAATTCAGATAACTGCTCCATTAAAAATGGACCCTTTAATTTATTGATCGCCCGGCGCAAGAGCAAGACGTTGACTGCGGAGATGAGCAGGAGAGTGCGTTTTGGTTTATTTATTCCCATTGCTGGGTTATTAATCTTGCTCAAGTGTGATGCATGCCTGAGCTATGAGAAGAGGCAGGATAGCACTTCCAGAGTCATCACCACGTTTCATCACATGAATCACTTACCCAACCGCTCATTCTCGGTGGCACAGCATTGCCATTTGTTAACATGAATTATAATATACATGTTTGTTTGCCTTCAGAGGTCTCACACACACTCAAATGTTTCGAAAACACGCTGCTGGGAGCATGCTAACGTGTGAGTATAGAAAATGTACAGATTATGCACATATTCACTCTTCAGCATGTTCGTGAAACACTTACCTCAGTTATGTCCTGGTGGTCTAGCTTCCACCAGGGTTTAAATTACAATACCACGGAGAAGGAGTAGCTTGATTGCTAAGGACCTAGCTATTGACCTGGCTGCTGGAAGTCCCAAAAGGAGTTTGACTCATCCACACCAATTACTGTTTTATTAACTGACTTAGTTGTGAGAGCATTTGGAAACGATCCAAGATCTGACATAAAATGTAGCCTACAGTAATTACAATTGTAGTAATGCTGACTTTTATGCAAGTCCCATTCCCAAGGGCAATAATTGTATGAGCGCATTCACTGAAGAGATTAAGGCAAACAATTGAGCGTGATGTACCCAAATGAAGAACTTCAATTTTGTTTTTCTTGATTTTCTTTATTGATTAAGGCTTTTGTGTAGTTTTAATCAAAATTTTTGTCGGCATATTTTTTTTTACTATTTATGCTTTTCTTACTTATTATGAAACAAATCTGTTCCACTTCAGAATTCCAGGTTTGAATATCACCTTGTTCCCAGCATTGCCTATAAAAGGTTTTTTCATACAATAACTGCCACAATATGTACTGCAGCAGAGAATGATGGGAACTACAGGCTTTCATCCTTCTGGCTTTTGTATCCACCGTACGCTTCACATCAACTAACCATATGCGTGGCTCATCAGCTGTCTCTGCTCCTTTGACGTGAAAAACCGTTTTTGGAGATAGTCCTTTCAATTAAATTTAAATATCAAAACGGACGTCCCGGGTGTTTGATATTTCAGGTGTTTCTCTACAGGTACGGTTGACAGAAAGTTTAAGAGTATCACAACAAATCCTTTGCAGGGTAAATAATCAATGAAAAGGGTTTCAAATGTGCCAAAGTTAATTTTTGATGAGAGCTGAGAATGGTTTTGTCAACAGATGACAGAAATGCAGTGTTTCAGGTGTGCCGTACAGAGAGAGGTTAGTTCTATCACAAAGACAAAGATGCCATGTCTGAGATGCTGTGGATTTCTTCATGCTTCTCCTTACCCTTCATGTATAGCATCTTCTCTGCAGTAACACCATACTACGCTCCATCATTTCCTTGTGGAATCAGAGAATTCAGCAGGAGTCTTTTGGCTGGGTAGGGAGTGGGCAATAAAGACTTAATGAGCTGACCTTATGAACAGGCTGCATTGTAAGTCTGGCTTTAAGAAAGGTGTGTAAAATATTGATGTTTTTGCTCTGTAAAAATATAATGCAATCATTAAAGCAGATGTGTTTGGTTAATATAACATATACTGCATGGTAGGTTCTCTAAGCCTTTATTCTTATTTGTTACTGTTTTTCAAATAAAATCAATAAGTTAGATCACGACTCCTTTGTGCTCATTGTTTTTTCGACTCAATGACATTGTGACCTCAGTACTTCCCCAGTATTTAATACAAACGTTATGTTACAAAATCAAACATTATATTAATTAGAAGTTTGTGTATCATTGTTGAGTGTCCTTCTAGTTCATGACTCCATTTCCATGTTGTTCACAATCAAATGTTCAGTAGGTTTACTTACATAATCAGTTTTACTCACGTTTTTCACATCCCTTCGTTAGTGATTGCCGGCTAGTTTCATCAGAGCATAAAAGAACGAAGCAAAGAACTATCCATCACAAAGTGTTACGAGCAAGGCTGAGTACAGAGCAGCTTATTCCGCAGTTGTCCTGTGCTCACTCCCCATCACGTTCTGCCTCTCTGCCCCCCACTTTACCTGCCATCCCTTTCTCTTCCCCAGCTTACGTCTGCGTTTCGTTCAGCTCTTCCCTGATAATCGACCCTCTGCCTGGGACCATTGGATGTCCCTTTCACCTGCTGACTTTGCCTTGGTTGCTTTCATTCAATAAAAATACACTGTAAAGAGGATCCAGCCTCCTTGTCTTCCTTCCTGAGTGTGACAGCGTTCATTTTGGGCTCTCAAAGCTTTTATAGTACAGTCTCTTATCGAAATATTAGACTGAGATTTAAATTAACGAGCTGAAAACAGATAGAAGAGCAGGCTGTAACTGCAATTAACATCAACCTAACCTGATTTTTATACTCTAACAAGAATGGCTGTATTTGCTACAGTAGTGATTGTAAGAAAAAAAAATAGGGCTAATTGTATAGTTTGTGATTTTCTTTATAATAACTCAGATTACAGAGTGATGTGTCTGTCAATATTGTCCCTCTTATCTCTTAATTACATCCTTGCTTTGTGTTTTCCCTGTCACAGTTTCCTATTACAACGTAATAAACACTCAGAGCAGGAGACATGTATTTGTAAGTGTTCTGGGCAAAGAGCCAAGTAGTTACTGATAAACAAATATTGTTCGTCTTTTTGTTTATACTGCACTGATTAGCACAACACTAAACATGTTTTGTTTTGTCATTTACTCATTTTCAGTTTGAAATACAGGTAATTTGTACCCTTTTAATGTGGTATATTACTTTTTTGTCTATATGGGGCATAATGGCTCTGATGACAATAAGGTGGGAATTACATCTAAGTCTAATTAATTTATTTTTAATTTAGGTTTAGTTATTCCCTGTAAAACAGCACCACTTTTAAGAGGCTTTTGAGCCATAAGCTCTGTGTTTTGCTTAGAGGTTTCAGAGGTGCCACTTGTGAAGACAATGTCCTGAGGTTGGAGCTTGAGGTCCCTACATTCCCTCACAAGAGCAAAGATGATAGTACTGACCCTGTTCTTTCAGAGATCGCTCAGTTTCTGGCCTCCCATACATATCTGTGGATCTCTTGTACTGGACTCGTTTGTTTACAATGGTGTACTGCTCATTTCGATAGCATTTCGTTACTCGAGTGACACTGCTTCACAAACTGAACATTCACACATGAATTAAAATCTGCTTCATTCTTGCTACATCGTGTTTTACATTTTCTTTATGCATCATTTATTTGCTTTGCGCATACTTTAATTTCCAACACTCACGGTGATATGCACTGTTTATGGAGGTAAACACTTTTACCAATGTCATTTTAGTGCCTTGGCACTGAGACCTTCTTTAGGGACAGGAAGTCTCAACCTTTTGGTCTGAAGTCAATTTCCTGGACTGCAAATGTATCAGCTTCTGCAGAGATGTGACAGTGAGTAAAGAGACGTTGGTCATGGTACAGCTGTCGCACAATGTCTTCGGTCCCAGAGTGATCCAAACTCCATGACCAGGCCATCCAGGATCACAGGTGAGGATGGGCTCCATCAAAAGATAGCAGCAGGGGCAGGTTTCTAAATGAAGTCAAATCACAGAATCTTGTATCAAAATATAGGCAGTGAATCTGATAATTTGTCAGGACAAAACATTGCAGGTCAGCTGTCATGTACATGAAGATAAAGTATTGGTCAATCTGTTGTCAGCAGAAATTATGAAGTCCTACCTCAAGGGATGAAGGTTCCCATTCAAGCAAAGACTTCAAAAAAATGTAAAAACGTGTAGCACAGACTGTTAAATTTTTAGTTGTAGATACAATTTGAAGTATATTTGATTCCTTATTCTGTGAGTTGCTCCCAAAATACAAAAAAAGAATGTAATTAAAGACAAATTATAATTTGTATTATAATTTGTATAATTAATATAGACATTAAAATTACAATCAGGAGGTCAGTGTTCTGATGTTGTAATACCATTCTAAAGTAGATTGAACCCAGGGCCCTAATGTATACATCAAGCTTTCATGTCATGGTTGAGATGTAGTTATGGTTGGTGCGTAGCTTGTTCCCAGTGTTTTCCTGTCTGGATCTTACCATCTGTATGGCAACCTGTACTTCAATGTGGTTCAAATATATCACAGTGACAAAAGAGCTCAGGACTCTCTCAGTGGTTTTACAGGAAAAGTTGGTGATGGTTGTCTTGCTTATCATCCACTTGCTTAATCATCTCAGGAAAGTGAAGGTGCTTGTGGGCTTCAGTGATGGCAGCAGGGTGTCAGTGGCTGTGTGTCTGTGTCTCAGTACATAATCATCTCCTTTGATTTGTTAATATCAAATGTGATGTGGTCTTACAGGAGCATCTCTTCTGGTTACATTGAACTGCTCTGATAAACAGTTTGTAAATTAAGCAAATCCAATATAATCAGTCTCAGTAATGTTTGACAATGGGATAAATCAGCATGCTTGTTACTGGTCATCGGAGCGTTTTCTTGGTTCTGTTTGTTGACTTTAGTATTTTGTAACCACTGTGATACATTTCAACAACAGGTGTTGCTGTTTTCTTTTATTCCAACTATTTTGCATCTGGACAGGTGTTTTCTGACCTACTTTGAAGTTAATGCCAGATGTTCTGCTTGTGTGCTGGGGAATTGGGCAGGATTTAATAAATGTCTAAAGAATGTCTACAATAAATTTTGTAGTAATGAAATACGAATACATGCTATGCACAGCAATGTTTTAAATGGGGTTTAATAAGACTTCCTTGCACATTTTGCCTTTTTTCTCTAATGTTCAATGTAGCAGATATGATACACATGTTAGATTCTAAAATTGAGTATATGTATCATTTCGTCATTCTCCTAGAAAAACCAGAGTGAAAAGCTCATGGGATATGAGGAGTGAAATGGCAGCCATTACATATATCAGTTTTTTATACTACCCTTCAGACAGACACTTGAAGTTGCATGTAATCCTGAGAACTAACACAGCATAAAAAGGCAAATGCCATTGAATATTTTTTCCTTGTGCCTGTCATTTTCAATTACACAACTTTATGTTTTAATAGCTCTCTCAAATTAATATTTCATATTAGCTGATATTTAAAATATTCTAGCTGAGTGGCATTTTGTAAATGTACACAGCGATGTGGTTTTTATAAATAAATATTTGCTGAATTATTTATATTGTCTTGTCTTAAGCTGTAATGTGTCATTTACCATAGACAGTAAAGCAATTTTAAATTATTTATCTTCTAGAAGAAATGACAGCATGCTGGAGTAAAAAATGCAACTGATTTCTTTTCATTGCAAGTTGTATATTACCAATGTGGCAGAAGTCTGCTGCAACTTTCCGTAGCATGAGATGAAATTGAGCCTCGATGACTGATGGGAAATAAGATAGTGTTTATTAATGTATTTAATTTTCAGTGATGGCTTTCGAACACCTTGAACGTAATATCTTGAATATTATGAATATGTGGGAGTGTTTCTTTTGGTTACTTTATGATACTTTATGGGGGCAGCTGATTGATATACTGTGTTTCTCCCAACGCCTCTATTAAAAGCCTGTCAAATGACATTTGTTGAAATCGTGGTCATATATTTAAGTCACGAGTTGCCTATAAATACATAATAGCACTGCGTTATAATTTAAACTCAAGATGGGTAATTGATTGTGCATTTCAAATGCGATTTGAAACAGCGATGGTAGAAGCTGCTTATCAACCGATTCAGGCAAAACCAGATTGTGTAATATTCAACATTAAAAATTATTCCATACTTTTCTTGTCTGTGGGAATCTGATACTATTGATCAATATCGATGCTAAAGCTGTCCTGTTGCAGTATAGGTCTAATTTTGCATGATTACTTCCCTGACCATTTAGTTTAAATGTACAACATAAACTCCACGTGCAGTATATGGACAAAAGGGTGATTGTGTCAGCTTTCACTGAAGGTTCGTCGTCTAGACTGTGCGAAGATCGTTTCCCAGCCTCTCTATCTCCTTCTTTCTCTCCCCGAAATGCATTTAAGTCCAGGCTCTCCTTCTTGGCGCCCCAGGACAGTATTTTTAGAACTCATTTGTTTGAGGGGTTTTTAATCTGAAGACATTGAAAAGTTGAGCCCACTGTGAAGTCGTCAATCACGCCAGGAGGAGAAATTGTGGCATGATTTGTTATCTGTTATTTCCCTTGCTGTGGTGACTGTCTCTCAGTGCCAGGTCTGTCCTTAAGGCCATCACTTATAGGAGACCACTGTCTGTCAAAACCACCGGCAACTTTAAGGGCTGTCTTTGTTGCAGCAGACAAATGAGGGTGACCTTTAACAATAAAATAGACACCTACAGAGAGGGATGAAACAGCAGCCGAAATTAAGAGCACCAAGCGGTCATTTCAAACACTTCTGAAACGATGGAAGTTTAAAAAAAAAACAGTTTGAAGTTTGAAGTGTAACTTAATTATGTAGGAATATGTGGGCAGGTAATGTCAATAATAAAACCTTACCTGGTCCGACATATTGACAAACAGCCAAGGAATAAAACTTAACGCTGCCAGGGGCGATGTAGAAATCCATTAATTATGGATGGTATTGATGGAAGGCATAGAGAAACAGGGATGAAATTATTGTGTATAGAGGAACTGTTGATATTTTTTTTCAGAGACTTACAAAAGGGTCCAATTCATTTATGAATATTCTAGAAGGGCAAATGGATAAGATAAGAACAAAGTAAGGTTCTGACACTAATAGCAACTTCAAAAGGTCTACAGCCAACAGCGCCCAGGCATGCCTGGCTAGCAGACATGAGCTTGTCATGAATATTTTGCACTGTTTCAAAGCACGGTCTGAGGCCTTCCAAGTGCAGCGTGCCTGGGACTACAGCACAGCACAGCCTGTGGCTTTTGGAACTGTGTTAACTAGGACTGACAATCGGTCATCTGAGGCTATTCTTTATGCAGCAACAGAACTCAATCACACTGAGCACTTCACAGATAGGATATTTCTGCACTGGAAAATAATGGAGCTAGTGCATAGATCCTTTAAAAATATTTTAAAATGTCACTTAGAGACAAAACTCTGCATGCATTGAGTCATTTTCAAAAATCTAAAGGACACTACAGTACTTCCACATTACTGACAACTTCTGTTACAAGCTTGTCCTTGGAAATTACTGTCAGATTTATTCATTTACAGTTATGAAAATATATGACAACTTGAATAATTAGATGTTCAGATGTTTGTATCATGTCACTATCTACGTACATCATGATAGGTATAATGACAGTAAAACACACTCTAGTTGATGGAACCACAAAGGTACATGAAGGTAAATATTTAAACATAGCATTGAAGTTTGCTGTTGTTTTTATCTTTGAGAAAGAGAAAGGCCTTTATTATAAGTGATGTAGGGGTTGATAGACAACAAGCAAAGCAGTCATTTCTGTTGACCTTGGAGGCTCCTCCTCCATGTGCTTTTCAGACTGCTGTAACCTAGGGCTTCATTACAACGAAGATTCTGCTCCACTTTCAAAGAGCCTGTAGAAAGCAGTGCCTTCGCAGGGCCACGTGGCAGAACAAGGACCTCCGACGCATGATGGATCTGTGCTGGTGAGCTCACGGGCTGCCTGGTTCACTGTGAAGACATTTGGGCAGGTGTGATGAGGAGGTGAGTGGATCCCTTCTGTGAAGGCAAAATTATATAACGGTGTTTTACTCCCTCAAGAGGAACATGACCCCAAAGAAAGGACCTTAGAATGCTTAGAGGAACATGACCCCAAAGAAAGGACCTTAGAATGCTTAGAGGAACATGACCCCAAAGAAAGGACCTTAGGTAAGACTTTAGTGGACTGCATATCAAATTAGCACCAAGTTGACCAGTAGCTTCCTGAGTGATAATACACTCATCGCCTCAGTGTTGACACTTTCTCAAATACAGGTGCTACAAAACACATGGTTTAGAAATCACGCTCAATCAGTTCTAAAAAACAGCCAAAATATGTACTGTAGCATCTATACGGATGCTTGAATAGCAATGTGTTTTGTGATACAGTTCCTGTTTGAGGTGAGTTTAAAAACCTAGAGCAGGGTAAGTTAAGTATTGATGTTAATTACAATAATGTCAATTCAGTTAATATCTTAATAGGAAGATTATAAGCTTCACGTAAAATGAACTCCAAAATGAAATACTATATGAATATAATGTTTGGAATATGGTTATCTCACAATTGCTTTATTTTCCTTCATTCTTTTGTTTTTTTTTTTGTAAATTTTCCATTTGACAGTGATTTGTCTGCAGTATGATTCTGCTAATAAAAATCATATATTTCACAAAATAGAATTGTCATATACTTTTTAGAAATATATATATTTCTCTATATAATTATTGCCTCAGTAAACAACTGAATAATTCATTAATCTTAATTGTGGACTTTTCAGAAATGTATCCATTTTAAACACAGCAGCTTCGACCTTGACAATAAATGATTTTATGATCATTTAATTATGTTTGCTTTCACTAATTTATGAATTTCCTCATATCAGCATTGTAAATGAAAATCTGTCACAGCGTATTCCAGACACCCATTGCAGTTCTTTTTCTCCCTTTGTACAGAGGGTGGAAGAGTCGGTCCCACTCTTTGTAAATATACATGGGCCTGTGCAATTCTGCCAAGTGGGGGGGTTCACATGCATAATCAATTTCTTCTCGTTGTAAATGTATTCCGGCACCAAGACGCATCACCTTGAAGAATGGCATTTCACCCACTGGATGTGAGGCAAACAAGTCTTCATTCTCTGTCATAACCAGTTGTACCTTGAGCAATATCTAGTAGCCCTGCATTTAATGGATGTCAGTGACCAGGCCTTAACATGAATGCTCATTCTTGTCTATTCAAAAAAAATAATAAGACAGCTGATCTCTGAATTAAAAAAAACTGAGAACTGGAGATCACCAGATGCCTAAATGAATTGCGTTTTATATTCTGCTGGATAATAATTAACACATTGGATTTCAATTTTAACCTATTACCTTCTTTTGTTTTCACTTGTGTTTTAAAGATGTTATGACATATGTCCTTTGATTTAACTCCAATACGCAGCGTTATCCTTTCCAGAATTATTCTATTTATTGAAAAAGTATTTTAAGCGAGGATAACACGAATATTAATGCTATAATTCAGGCAAGAAAACATTAAAATAATGCAAGAAGATTTGATAAATGATTAATTTCAATTACACAGCACTTTTAATGTGAAATGATCTTGTTTGCATAAGTCCATCTGTTTTTGTAGCCGGCTTGTAGCTGTGTGAAATGGGATTTCTGTTCTGCAATAAACTGAGGGAGAAGTGCAACATGGGCCGACAGGGAGTGTTTGCTCATTCACTGAACAATAGAAGTAAAGGAAACGGAAGGTAGGGCAGGAGCTGACTAGAATTATGAATGATACATGCAGGGATGGTGTCGGACTGAATGTGGGATTCAGGCGGGCTGCTGAGACCGGCTTGCACCGTATTGTCTTTCCCCATCCCTTCTCTCTTCTTCATTACAGTCTACTCACTTTCCTCCATGCTTCACAGTAACCCAACTATTGTTAATGTAGTCATGAGAAATGCATGTGTACATTCTTTTACACATACAAAATAGAGTACTTCTGTGTGCATCTATTTAAGCCATTCAGCTACATCTATAATATTTGGCTAGACATCGTACAACAGACATACTGTTTCTGAATAAGAGCAAAAGGCAACTGTTGAATTCTGAACCCAACGTTCACTGAACACCAAAGCGACTGGAATTCAAGGACGAAAGGGTTCCCGATCGCATGTTTCAATCCGCCTTAGAAAACATGCCGAGTGTGTCACACATATGATGTGACCAATTTTATTATGATTTTATGTGAAACATCCTGAAGACTTGTTTTTCTCTTTCACGGGATTGAAAGTTCTTCTGTTCCAATTTTGCTTCATTAATTTTATGATGCTTTGTGGATGCATCGTGCCTTTTCAGTAAGTGTTGCATCAAAAAAAATATTCAGTACATACACACACACACACACATATATATATATATATATATATATATATATATATATACAGTTGTGCTCTGGTATCCACTGATCCACTTAACCACGGTCAACAGTGGAAGAAAATAAATAAATAAAGAGTGTACGGTATGGACAAGTGTAAATATGACAAAGTGGGCATGCTGAGTGAAGAAGAAATTTAAACTAAACCACCAAAATGGACACTTGAAAAGTTAAGTCTTTTGCATAATTAAAAATGTGAAAGAGAAGATAATGGTTACAATCCTTTGATGATTAATGTACGTACGTACTATACTTAATTATTAACTATTTAGTGTAGGTAATTTAGGTAATTAAATGTGTGTACTGTGTATGCATAATTTTTTTAATATAAGAGTTATATAAGGCATCCGCTCTTACCCGCAGCATCCATATCTATGGATAGAGCTTTGAATATTGTAATACCCATAGATACGGGGGCACAACTACATATATATATTTTATCTCCAGTCAAAGATTAACTTGGACCTGTGCTATAGTTTATGGCTTGGGTTAATGTTATGTTTTCATCATTTGCTGTTAATACTTCTCTGCACAATATCCTTCATGGAGAATATTATTCCTCATTTACTGGACTGATGGACACATATCTAGGGATGATACCATTTCCCAGAAACTCCTCTTGGTTGGTATTCTGGAAACAAAAGCTTGTGTCAATCCTTCTGAGGCATGTTTAATGTATTTTACCCTTCTCTTTCCAGAGACAGTCCCCCCCCCCTTGTCTCTTTTTCTCAATCTGATTCAGTCCCTCCTCATCCTCTTCTCTGCATTTGCCCGTTTCTTTAAATATCATCGTTCCTCCGTGCTCTTTTCCACAGTGCCTCTGAGCTGATGTGGAGCATAATTGATGCATCAATCTTTTTATTGTGCTGGATTTCCAACCTTGTTTGTTCCTCCCTCCTGACAGGCTCTGGACCATTAGCATTGTTGGGCTGCATTTAAAGGAGCTGAAATGAAATAACATTAGTAAAATATGAACTGAGATATGTTTGATATGCACTTCAAAGGTCTAAAAGGCCAGAGAAAGCCCTTGGTTAATTATTGAAGAGATGTCTAAAGGAAACATGAGTGAGTAGCATCCAGCCTTTCATCCCCACTAACCTTTTATTGTCCTTTTTTCCTGAGATTGCCAAGTCAGGGCAGATAATAAAGGCGATGGGTAACATCAGTGGAAGCAGGGGTCTAATGAATAGTCCTGATTAAAGGCCTTGACGGGCTTGAACTTTGCATAAATTTTTATTTGGTGTCAGGCTGTGCTCTTGATTGAAAATCATTAAAGTAATACCTCTCTGCTACATATTTCTCTCTTTGTAGCACCTAATGCTTTATTGATATCTTATTCTTTTATTCAAAGTAGGAATAAAATTGTGTCTCCGTTTTATCTGGATGGTAAGCTGTTTAGAAAAGTGCATGTATATGGGCCTTGTTAACATTCTGAATTCTGGAAAATAAAGTGGAAATTATTGTTTTTTTGTGATGCTACAGTAGTGTGTACTAACCTAAGTGGACATACAAACTCAGAGCTACTTCAAGTTGACCAATAATAATAATAATAAAAATAATAATAACTGTATTGTGGTGTTACTGGAAGTGTGTGACAATGGCTTACCTTTTTCTCTGTTACTTTGCTTCAGAATACAATGCGAATATTGTGTGCACGCTAATGTTCCTCATATTTCTGACCGTGATTGAAACCCACTACGCACCCCACCCCCACCCTTCCTCCCGCACATCACATTGGAAAGAGTGGCTGCTTCAGACTGATGACTTTCAATATGCCACAGACTAGCATGCTACCAAGCAGGGCCACAGAGGTCAACAGTAATTCATAACTGCTTTAAAATTGCTTGGACCCCCAGTAGCTGCCAGCATTCAACTCTGTCCCTCCTCTGCTCACCCCCCCTTTCCCCCACGCCTTCCACCCCACGCTGGTTTGTGTATGTAAATGGGGGGGACAGCGAATGCTCTGCCTTGGCCGTGTCTCACACAGCATCAATCAGGGCTCTGAATGCATCAAGGGTATTTTCATTATGCCCAGTTATTTACTGCATCAGGACAAATTACCCTGGCAGGCCGGTCCACCTTTCCCGGGTAGAGCTAAGAAGCAGCCATCTGGACCCCAGCTCAGGAATCTCATTGTAAACATACCAGGATAAATCTCGAGGTTGAGACTGTCAATCTCTCCCTTCCCCACCCCCTTTAAAACCACGACATCGCTCACCTGCTACAAATGTGGAGGCTGTAAAATGAGGAGTGCAGTTTTAGATTACTGCATGAAATCACCACGTGGGTTTTCAGTCTAGGATTTTCCTTCCCTTTTCTGTGTAGTTTTCATATACTAATTTTAAAAAACACATAGGTTCAGTGGTTATACTACGAGACAAAATACTGAGAAACTGACTTTTTTCCTGTTATTTTACCAAAATTTTCAAAGAAATCAGTGCTCACAACACTTTTAAATATGTGTACAATTTATACATACATTAATGTGTCTTGGATAGAAACTGATAACTGTGTATATGAAACATAAAACAATTATAAGTCAGCGTTCAGTGACAGAAACACAAATATGTGTTTGTGTTTCACAGCATTATTCAGTAACAGGCCTATCAGTCAAAGAGCTGTCACTCACTCAGGGATGAGCAAAGGTCTCCGTATCATTCTGTTTATAATTTAATCCTGACCTCAGCTTTCACACCAACGTTACCACCATATCCATAATTAAACACATGATTGTACGGTACCAACAGTTCCTAGGAACCTTGTGACATTCAAAATATGTGCCTGAAAAAATAAGCAAAAAACTCAGTGGCACTGATTTTGTGCCTTTTGTGTTATTTAAATGTAAATGCAAATTAATTAAAAAGCAGCCTCGTAGGCGACTTCACCTGAATCTGTTTGCGCTCTCCTCCACCATCCCCCAGGACATCACGTCCTTTCAGGTTGCTCTCCCTGCCGCAGTCAGGTGGTGGGGACAGCGTGGGGGCGGAGCAGGGCGATAGGCGGGAGAGCGAGGCGTTTATTGCGACAGTCCGCCGCGGCGACCCCTCCGAGGTGAACTTTGATGAGGGCTGGGATTACTCTCCTAGCAGCGGGCGCTCCTGATTGAGCGGGGGTCGGCTTCATCATGTGTGACAAGCGGGAAAAATACCTACCCAGTGCGGTTAGCATCCAAACATCTGGCACTAATTGGCACCTGGTTTGAGGAAAGGTGTTAAATAAGGGCTATTAGATCATAGGGGCCACTTTATAAATGCTACAGACACAAGCCAGAGACACTTACACTGACTAGTGTACTTTAAAATTGCACAGTTCTGTTTTCTGTGGGCCATTAATGCATCTAAATTAACACCAGTGAAGACATCTAAAACTGAATGAATAAGCATGCATTAAATACTGCAGTTAAAGCATTGCGTTGACTGTGATTTCTTAAATTATGGAGAAAAAGGCATTTCTTTTCCTGCCAATGTATTGGCATGTGACATTAACAGCTACTGAAACTCAATAAGTGAGTGAAAATAAAGCACACAAAGGGCCATTATAGCACATTGGTGTTATTATAATGTGTACACAGAAAACATTGGCACTGGAAAAGATGAAATGGATGTAGCTGGTTAGCTACTAAAAGTGATTTAGGCTGATCGAACCCCATAGTATTCTGTTTCATTTGCAAACTTCATTTTCTGACTCAAATAACTCTCTTATTGCATGAGAAAATACAAGCAAATCACTTTAAAACTTTTTTTTTTTTTTTTTGCTTTTTTTTGTCTTTTCTATATGTTCTGCTCTCAAAACAGCAGAGACCTGAAGAGTTTACACAAATTACCAGATTATGAAAAACTTTGGGCTCTTAATCACAGCCAGCCCTTCCTTGCATGTCAGCTTGATTAAATTTGCAGTTCCATGATGAATAGGGCCAATTTCATCAGCGTTTGGTGGGTGCGCTCGCTGGTCAAGGTCAAGGCGGGCGTGTGGGACACGGCACTGCTCGCGGAGGGAGCAGGGCACCGAGCAGGGAGGTGGGCTCTTAAGGGGGTCAAAGGTCCTCCGGAGAAACTTTGATACTTTTTAACTTAATAAGTCCTGACAGCCTAATCATGGCAGGGCCTTTAGTGGTGTTACACACACACATGCTAGAACTGGCCATATTTAAGGGAATCCCAGTGGTTTTTGAAGCAGGCATGGCCGATCCGAATGTTCCGAGGCGGTTCTAGGGAACGGGAGATAAACTTGAGTGGGGGGGGGGGGTTGTAAAGTGGAGGGGGCATGATAGGATGATAGGACATGGGAGGGGGGTCAGAGAGGATGTAGGACTCCAAAGCATTTCCATTTTTTGACAGCTCGGCAGTCTCTGATGGAAAATATGATAAGGCTCCCGCTGGGCTAATAGGCCCAACAAATGTTGAGGCCTACGAAGCAGATGAAGCAAGATCAAGTAGCAGGAGCCACGGTGTGAAAATAAGCCCGGCCCGAGACACCCAGGAGTGGGCTCAGCGGAGGAGCGGGCGACAAAGGCACAGGGCGAACGGGAAAGCCACCTGCGTGCCTGAATCTGTCATGCAGGATTTGGGGGCGCTGTGTTGCGGCTGGAGATGAAGCTTCCCTTTGATATCCTTTGGAGATTATAGAGGAGCACAAGATAAAAGTGCTACATAAACATGACTCCCCGTCCCTCTCCCATGCACAGGAGCGGTGTTGGGAGGAAATTTTGTGCTTTCAGGCGGCCATCAAAAATGAACCCCTTTTAGGGCCTCGTAGACATTGACATCCTAGCACAAAACTGCTCCGCACTTTAATAGTGACCACTCTGACAGAAGCCACATCTCCTGCAACGCCTGCTTAATTTGTTTCTCTGCCTTCCGGTGTCTCTGTTAAAACAGCCAGTGGGTGTTCTGTTTCACTTTATAAGGCCTATTGATTTAACTCTTGCCATGATCTATAATGCTACTGCCTTCACTAAAGTGTTTCAGCGGTACGATAGCACGAACCGAGCTGTTTATATTAAAATTCATCTCGCTCGAAGATACGGATGGTCAAGTCATATTACGTGTGTTAAGTCATAATAACATTTGTATATTCTTGAAACGTTCCTACATTATGAACAAGGTAGAATCCATCACTGAAAAAATATAATTGTGAAGCACAATTAGATTTGCAAGTAATGCAATACCGTGCTTCTCAAAGTCCAGATAATTGCAAGTTTATCTGATGAAACTAAGGTGCATTTTCATATCAGTGACATATATTGGTCAGAGGGACTTGTAGCATAACAATGCAATGGCATGGGTTTTATTATCTAAGAATCGACTCAACCACTTGCAAATATGTCAAAAGTGTCACTAGTCAACACTGAAGTATGTAGACACAAAGAGAAACTGACATTTGTGGCAGACGGATCAAATTAAAGTTTTTCGTGCGCCACGGTCCTGCTAAGGGTGCCACACAGATGCCATGTAACCGAAATGAATGTGCGAGCTGCATTTTTCTACAAATGCCCCCTCGGCCGCACGCGGTTATTATTAGGCCCCTGGAATATCAAGGGGCATCAAAACCGAAAACGACAGCAATACAAGTTGGGAATTTCAAAACAAATCAATAGCGGTGCACGGAGACGTGTGTAACACGGACGGGCAATGAGGGAGCTGGTCGCAGGAGAATTCCATCGCATCCCTGACTGCAAGCATGCTTGCCTGCGTTGCAATAACCGAAAGCCGAAAGTTAAAAGCTAGAGACATTAATCAATGGACAGAAGGCTCACTAAGGGGATAATATAATAATATAATATTATCTTCAGTTACCTCCTCCTGTGTCTTTTTAAATTACGCTTTTATTTCCTTATCTCATTCTCCTTATCTTAGTGATTACACTGTTCTGTTTAAGACTCTGCACATACACAATAAGTTCAGTAGCCCTGACAAATTTATGTCTATGAGATGAACCCATATGTAGCTCAGGGACACGTGTTGACAATAAACCAACCAACATGCTATGCGCTTCAGTGTTATTAATCGCTGTCCCAAGTACTGCAATGACATGTGTACCTGAAATGGATGGGGTGATTAGAGTTTGGTTTTGAAAAGTGGTCTTTTTTGGGGTTTTCATCTCACTCTTTTCTTTTGAAAAGTGATACAAGTGTCGGTGCCTCCGTGTCACTCCGTCTGCCACCAGCAGTCGCTTCTGTGCGATACGGCCAAGACAGAAGTTCTGCCGTTGTACTTTCTGTGTGGATTGTCTCGTGGCGCTGCATCGCACTTGAGTGTTTCCCGGCAAGCACCAGAATGATTTTGAAAGAGGAGCTGAGTTGTTTACCGTACATGCAGGCATACGTAGACATACTAAACTGTACGCATGCTAAAAGGAGGAGGGTGATGTCTACGCTACAGCAGGCACGGCCTTTGCCCTGTGAGTGGCTGGTCATACCGATGTCCGGGTCTATTCGCCAGGAGCCAACCGAACGCAGAGCACAAGTTTATCAGTGCTGGCATTACAACTAATTCCGAAACTGTGAGATACATTATTGGCATATAAAGACAAGTTTTTAAAAGTTATAAAAATCTAACAATTTCTGAAACTGCCTGTAAAATTATGACACTCTAGGTAAAGCTTAATCTGTATGTATGTATGTATGTATGTATGTATTTTGGGACCATTTATTATTTTACACAGACAGTAACAGATGAAGTACAGACAGTAAATTTATTTTTAAAATATATATACAAATTTCCCAAGCAAAAATAACACAAGTAAAATCAAATATGGAATAAGTTTAAAATTACAGTTATTAATGATACCACAGCATGATACAATATGTTATTATTTATTTGCTGTTATTTCAGAGTTTTAATGATTAAAATAAGTGTAGAATCGAGCTGTGTCACAGGGCTGCCTTAGAGGCAGTTTCCACAGGCTGCACCTGGCTTCGGATCTACCTCCTAACACAGGTCAATTGTTCAACCACATCGGTGATTTCACTGTGTCTAGTTGAGTGTTGTATCTAATGATGCTGGGACATTTGGTAAGTTACCAGTTTATTAGTGGTTGATTTGTTGTGTTTTAGTTTTTTTTATTGTAGTGTTTCGCACTCTTATCAGGGTTCTGCTTTCTTTTATTTCCTGTGTCACCTTTTTTGCTGTTGTTAGCTGCTAACCCTTTGATACTTGCAAGCGAATCTACAGTTTTCTGTAAAAGTCGTGCCCATTGACCGTGCAACAACCTGAGATGTGTATTATTATTTGTAGTATGAACAGCAGCAAACCATAACTATTTCTGTCAAAGTATTTACCACAGCAGTTTTATAAATATTCAAATTCTACGGTTAAACATTTTTTTTTTTAATCTTCTCTTTTATTAGTTATTTTTTTCTGCTCTTGTACGCATCAGTTTCAGGAGCAGTTAAATATTTAATTGTACCACAACAACCTGACAGAAATCCAATCAGAAAACAGAGAAACTTGCTTGATAGGGCAACAAACTTTTTTATGTTGTATATTATGAGCTGTACATTTTATTTTCAGGCAGTTTCAATCTCTAACTTCCTAAAAAGAGGTACAGATGGTCCCCAAGTTACATGGTTCCACTTGTGGTTTTTCAATCTTACGATGACGATAGCGATATGACAGAATTGTAAAATGATTTAAAGTTTCGTGCGGCAGGCAAACGTAGCAACGTAGGCAATACGATATATTGGGACGCTGTAGAGATGCACACGTCTCCTGCCTTGTGAGACGCCTCCCTCTTGCCAGCGATTGAGAGTTCAGCTGTCTCGGCGTTAGAGCATATATTTTTTTTGTCTCGACTTACGATATTTTCAAGTTACGATGGGGTAATCGGAACGCATCTCCATCGTAAGTCAGTGACTACCTGTATTGATATTTGTATGTTCTGAGATGTTCTTGTGTAACCAGGGGACAATTTTGGACAATCACTTCAGCAGGAACAGGATCTTCAAAATGGGAACGACTTGTGTTAACATGACAGAAGCAAACCTGGAGGGATGCTCACATTCTGTTGATTTTGTTTAATGTGTCTTATTTATAGTTTAACAAATAGGTGGGTTACTATTGATAATATTCTTATACCAACATCTGTATATTCTTGGTAAATTAATTCATTGCATTGGGAATATTTTTTAAACACACATACTTGTGTGTCTTCAGCTAGGCACAACCACCATACCTTTACGACACACTGCTTCCCGGTCAGCAGTCGGTCATGCGGTGTGAAGTATCCCAGCAAAAGTCCGAGCCGGGCTTTGACACTGGGTGGGTGTAAAGAGGCGGGTAGTCAGTTGCCATACGGACACAGTCCTCCTCTGCACAGCCCATGCTGAGAGTGTGCCCTTTAAGGCTCTCATGTGCTGTGAACTTGCCCTTCATTAACTCCTTTGAGGGCTGGAGATGTTCCCTCTCTAATCTTTCAAAGCTGTCTTACAATTAAGCCGAAAGTGTACTGAGTGTGTGTGTGTGTGTGTGTGTGTGTGTGTGTGTGTGTGTTTTGTCCACATAAAAAACATTTTATTAAAACCTGACTGCAGCAGAAAACCACAGGACAACTGACGATTAGATTCATCTAATGAAAAGCAAAATTAAACCAGTGCTTGTATGTGTTAAAAAATAAAAATACCAAAGAAAATATGTTGTTGGTTTATAAAACATTTATGTATACAAACAATGATCATGATAGCAAATAGCAATGTACTTAACAGAAATACATAAAAGGACATAAAATAATTCATCTATGGCTTTGGCATGACTGTTCTGGATTTAGTCCTGTTAAATTACACTGAAAAGTTTTCAAACCAATGCACAACCTCTGATTAGGTGAAAAACAATATTTCTATCACTTTGTTTGACTTGCTAATCTTAGGGACATCATTTGCTTGGATGCTGCTAAAGTGGTGGCTAATTTGGTGAGGAAGTAGCCCTGGTATAATCACAGGCTGTTCCATTTGCATCGTTACTGTGTGCTGTTACACCCCACAAGGTCGTTACAATAAAATGTCACTTCTGGAATAATTGTGGCTGTAGAACAGAAAGCAGAGTAGCATTCTGGAACCCGTACTGTGTACTGTGTGTCATGAAAAATCTCACCGCTCTGTTATGCAGTTTGCTACTGGTTTTTTGTTATGGGGGAGTATAATTTACATTTGTTATGACTGTACTGGTGCAGGCCTTCATTGTTTTGCTTACTAAAATTTCATAAACTTTAACAAAAAAATAATTAAAAAAAATATATACATACACACACACACACACACACACACACACACGTTTAAACTGTTTAAGCAGTGTGCCAGTTCATTTAAAATACCAGCTGCCAATTCTCAAAATCCTTAAAGAAAATAATTTAACATAAAAGCATTTCTTGTAACTTAAATGCTGGAATTTTGTATGTGTTGTCACGTAAAATAAGTCAGTTTTTTTTTATTAACTATAATTATTGTGTATTACACTAACGGCCTGCGTAAGGCATTATGCTGATGTATGATAATGCATGGAGGGCTGGTTTTGGCACCCCTGAGTCACGGTTCCTGGACTTTCGAAAACGGTTGTAGGTTAAGAGTTACATAATTTAAAATAATGAAGCTAAAGATATAAAGTTGCACGCACACATATGCCAGGTACAGCAGATACCGACTGGTATCGCTAAAAAAAAACGCATAATTAGCCCATTTCCCCATGCAGTTTTTCAGTTCGAAAGGATGTGTATATGCAATGCGGTCAACGTCTCCATCCCATTTCCTCTGATAAACACAACTTAGAAATACAGGTTGTATACTATCCTATAGCTTTTGTTCACTGACTTGTGGAATTATTCTATGACAAAGGACCTTCGTTGTGAGCGACACGACACATTGCAGTACGTGTGACGCAGGACGGACATGCTTGGCTGGAGAGGATGCGAGAGTTACACACCGCCGTGATGCGGCGCAAACTATTAAAGTCAGGATGGTAAGATGCTGCTGAAAAACTACGACAGCAGCAGCCTGTGTCTGAGCTGAGGAAATACTTTTTTTTTTTTTTTTTATTCATTTGCCCGGGTAGCCGGCAGCTGTTTTGAGTGCAAGGCAGAGAGTTTATCTGAGAGGGAAGATTACTCTCTATCTAACACATAAATCAAAATGGTTCTTTGGAAGGAACTACGACATGGAAAATGCATTTGAGCTTTTGAGGGAAAATTAAAGCAGGTATTACTTTTTTCAGATACATAATCAAAATTCCCTAATTGCATTACAAATGAGAAACTGTTTCACTTTCCTGTAACTCATTCAACCCTTCATACTCTTCACACAAGTGTACTATTGTCTCTTTCAGTAAAAAAAAAAAAAAATTCACCACCATAACACATCATTAAGAATATTATACCCAGTTAATCTTCCTTCATTAAAAACTGCTAGTGACATTTGCAAACATTATGATAAATGAAAACTATAGGTCTGTGTACTTACGGAGATTTTTGTTAAACTTATTTCAAAGTGTTCCTGATGTTAATATTATTTTTGACGTAAAGAAAATGTGTAATATTTGTTGTAAATGCTTTTTTTTCCACTCCTTTCCATCCACATGATACATATGGTATATTGTTTAAAAACCTTGTGTTGGACACATACACAAATAAAACACACTAATATTTCCCATATATTTCTAGTATACACAATACTAGAAATATATCACAGTACTCTGGGTATTATTTTACTTTTCCCAGTAAAGTTACGAGCGACTTAATAATTGATTCATCGTGCTACCATTATGAATTGTAATACATTTATGATAAGGAGCCAGATAGAAAACAAAGAGGTTGAATGAAGAAAATAGCTTTAAATGTAACCTGCTGTAGAGATTAGTAACATGGTTTCCTTCAAGTAGCACTTTGTCTTTCTGCTCATTGACTCTGAGATTGTGTGCCAGAAATCTGGAGACCATTGTTAGCAGTTTTGGCTTGTGCTGAGAAGCTCGTGTTTTGTGTATGGCAATAATTGCTGCTTTGCATCACCTAAGTAAATGAATGGGAATGATCCCCCTCACAGAGAAAACTGCTGAAGCATTGTAAACGTATGTTTTAGTTTATTAACTGCTGTAAATAACGGAGGGTTTTTTACAGGATTCACCATGTAATTTTATCCGATGAAATCGAAAACATGAAAATCTAAAATTATGAAAAGTTACGAATGACCGAAAATGTATTAATATGCTTTGGTCATCATCCATTGGCGTCCTAGTTGGGCTGGGTTTAGTTAGGTTTGCTTTTTCTGGGTTTAGTTAGGTTTGCTTCTGCTGGGTTTAGTTAGGTTTGCTTCTGCTGGGTTTAGTTAGGTTTGCTTCTGCTGGGTTTTCTTTTTGCTCTTCCTTGAATTCCACCCTAAGCCGACGCTGCCTGTCCTCTAAGTCGGTGCAGTGATAAAGTCTTTGGTGAAGAGGAACCCGATTCCTGTGTGTGCCCTGTTGCCCAGAGGTCAGTCATGGGCTCTCTGTCTAAGGGGAGGGGTGCGAGGGGGGTGCAGGGGAAACTCGACCCAAGAGAACTCCCCCAGATGATTTATCAGGCAGCTACCACTGTCAACTTCCAGATGCAAAAACATGAGAATCTCTGCCCGCCAGCTCCACTTAAAGAGCTCTGTGCTGCCCCACGTGCCAACTACCATTCACATAACCCACTAGCGCTGGTTTTCGTTTTTTTTTTTTAGTGGGGGGGTAACTTGGCATGGGTAAGGAAGCTGGCATTGGAGCCCCCCAGTGCTGTGGCATGAAGAACAGAGGAATTACGGAGTGCGGTTGTTTATTTCAGCCTCTGCAAAAATCATAAACACCCTCCGTGAGGCTGACAGACCAAACTGCAGAGCAGTAAATTCCAGCACTTTGCCGGCCGTTCCTGGCTGCCCAGTAAAAGTCACTGCTGCTGATCCCTGTATAAATTTCACAAAAACAATCCTGCTCAGAAGATGGTATCATATTCATGCACCGCGGGGTGCAGTGATGGCCATAAATCTAAATCTAACATGTGAAAAATCTTCACATGAAAATCTGAGCTAAGAGGACCGTGACCCTCTGCCAGAACAATGGCCCTTCATGTGCTTTGCAGCTTAGCAGACAGCTAGGAATTCTGGTTGGAAGTGATAGCTACTGTCTATATAATATTTAGGGCCCATTCATGGACCAACTGGCAGGAAATAAAAGGGCTTCCTTAGCTAGCATCTGCTGGAGAAGGATGTGGTCCCGTCCTGCTCCTCCCCCTCCAAGTCTTTGCAAATAGCACAACATAGGAGACAGTTGTTTCTGGCTGCCCTGCTGCCTGTCATGGCTGTCAAGTGAAATCCCATGAATTATTGCTCTTCCAGATGCAAGAGATTTCTAAGCTGCCTTGAACAGCCTGTGGTTTGTGATGCTACAGAGAGAGCGGGAAAGACATGGGCACTCAAGCCTATACTTTGTCTCATCAAAACACCCACAATCAATTTCTTTCATTCACTTGTTTTGCTAATTTTCCTGTCATTTGTCCTTTTTTTTGAAACATACATATCTGGTCATTATAGACATAGTAAAAA
Organism: Chitala chitala; assembly: GCA_025773905.1. Classification (NCBI taxonomy): domain Eukaryota; kingdom Metazoa; phylum Chordata; class Actinopteri; order Osteoglossiformes; family Notopteridae; genus Chitala; species Chitala chitala. The sequence continues at coordinate 6,671,581 of JABJVR010000029.1, forward strand.
TAAAACAGACAAACAAAAACAAACAAAAAAATTTCTAGGGGGTTTTTGAGAAAGGAAGAGAGAGAGACAAAGTGAATGATACTGCAGCACAGGGGAACATACGCGTACCATAAATTATGCCAATTAAGCATCTGCTACAGGATTTCACAGGATTTCCTGGCCAAACTTGTTTCCTTTTCTTCCTTGCTTATCTTTTGCATTACTATCTTAAATAATACATACAACTTAAATATTGTATTATGCTTTTGAAAAAGTATTAGCTCAGACAGACATTAGTAATAATATTATACAGAGCACATTCTATTTTTCCTTTAGGCTTGTAAAGGATGATGCTGCAGATTTCGTTTATCTTTTTGGAAGGTTCCAAAAATGCAAAATATGCCTACTGCTCCATAGTTACATATTTAGCTAGCCAGTGGATCATATTAGGAATTTGTAAGAGGGCATTTTAGTGGAAATTATAAAAGCATTAAGTTTTCTGATGTATCAGTTTAAAAATCAATATGTGAAACCCAATATTCCACACTTTAGACGGTCTCTATTTTGTGGATATGGTTTTTTTTTTCTCTTAAATGGTAATTTAATTTGCAGTCACTAAAACCTCTCCTATAATTACTGATTGGGAGACCCAGAGCTGAATGCATTAAAACAGTTATTAGATATTTTCTCTCCCTTTGATCACAGCAAAGTACAAACCACCTGGAGATTATTATTTCAAATGCCATTTGTGACTCAAGCTGACACCAGTTCACTGAAACCAGGCTTTCTTTAATAGCTGACTCAATTACTAGATTAAGCCCGCTCCCATCGAACATCAAATCATACATCAACTTCTGTGTCTTTTTTTAAAAGAAATTAACAAAATTATATTAATTAAGCACTCAGAAGTATACGTTTCTCTGAAACACATGGCAGTGATTGATATGAAAGAATATGTCTTAGGTAACACGGCCATAATTGCTTTAATTCGGGCTGATTTTTTTCTTCCTCCTTCGGCTAACCTAACCCATTTAATTAAATGCAAGGTAATGTAGTGACTACCAGATGTAAGGAAACTGTCAGCTTAACGTCACCCATTCCTCAGTGGTCCCAGACACAAGGCCGTTTGTGAATGGCAGGACTTACATAAATGCCACAGGCCCCCTGAGTACCAGTTGTGTCAAGGCTCAAGCAGTTCTGGAAATGTTATCATTTCACATGTTTAATAGAGTCATTATCTGTTCTTTCTTTTTTTGTTTTCAAAGATTTTGACGTATTAGTCAGATCGTAAATATGCTTCACTGAAATTTCTAAATTTCTTTGAAATGTACCATGTTTGGATGGATTGGTCAGATGTTGCCTGCGCATTTTCAGTGTCCTGAGTCAGAGACAATGTAAAACCTTTATTATCATTTAATGCCTGGCAACCCTTTATATAACCGGCATGATATTATGTTGCTTCTGCGTAAAAAAAAAAAAAAATGATGTTGCATTCTGAAAATTCTGCCCCATTAACATTCCGATGGTATCATTAACTTTAAAGCTCAATTAGCTGTGCTTTTAACATGAAATCAGAGCTCAGGGGATGTTTGCAGGATGGAAGGAAAAGCAGATGGTTTCAAGTTGCAATTTGACACATCTTAGAAATGACTCTGACGGCTGTTCTCAGATAAGTCCAATGTCATGCAATGAACATAATAACAGAGGTTAAAGGCTCCAAACGGCACCTTCATCTTTGCATGTAGTAGGGCTTTGAAAAATTTTTGTTCCATACAGTGTAAGAAAGGTGACACTACTGACTAAACATTTCTAGTAATGTGGTCTCAGGTTAGAAAACACAAACATAATTGCCAAAACCATGTTTGCATGCTGTGACTGTACACACACAAACACGCACGCACAAACACACACACACACACATACACACACACACACACGCACACAAAGTGAATATCATTGGTTATCTCGTGACAATGGCACCTAGAAGTGGGTGGGATATATTAGGCAGCAAGTGAACATTTTGTCCCTGGAGTTGATGTGTTGAAAGCAGAAAAAATGGAAATGCGTAAGGATTTGAACAACTTTGACAAGGGCCAGATTGCAATGGCTAGACTACTGGGTCAGCAACTTCAAAACTGCAGCTCTTGTAGGATGTTCCTGGTCTGCAGTGGTCAGGACCTATGAAAAGTGGTCCAAGGAAGGAAAACTGGTGATTTGGCCGTTGATGCAACTGGGGAGTGAAGGCTGGCCCGTGTAGACCAGTCAGGGTGCCCATACTGACTTGTGGTTTGATGAATCGTTTTTTATCATGTCGATGGCCAGGTGCATCGCTTACCTGGAGAAAAGATGGCACCATGATGCATTATGGGTAGAGGGCAAGCCAGCGGTGGCATTTGATGCTATGGGCAGTGTTCTGCTGGGAAATTGGGGGTCCTGCTATTCATGTAGATGTTACTTTGACATGTACCACCTACCTAAACTTTGTTGCTGACCAAGTACACCTCCTTATGGAAATGGTATTCCCTGATGGCAGTGGCCTCCTTTAGCAGGATAATGTGCCCTGCCACACTTCAGATATGGTTCAAGAATGGTTTGAGGAACACAGCAATGAGGTGTTGACTTGGTCTCCAAATTCTCCAGAACTCAATCCAATCAAACATCTGTGGGATGTACTGGAAAAACAAGTACAATCCATGGAGGCCCCACCACACAATTTACAGGACTTAAAAGATCTGAAGGATCTGCTACTGATGGGTTGGTGCCAGATACCACAGCAGACCTTCAGAGGTCTAGTGCAGTCCATGGGTCAGGGTTGTTTAGGCAGCAAAAGGGGGACCTAGTCAACATTAGGCAAGTGGTCATATTGTTATGGCTGATAAATATATGTACAGATATTCCTCAACTTACGAACAGCCGACTTGAAAACATTTATAGATAAGAACAAAGGCATTTAATGCATTTAATTCAGTGGTTCAATTTTGGTTCAGAGTAAGGAACTGGGGAGCCGAGGCTAAAAAACTTTATGTGCGCGGCTCTCTAGTCAGGTACGGCTTTTGGCCGCTACATGCGCCGGACAGCACATACACATAGGTGAACATGTATGCCGGAGTGCGTACTAAATCTAAGATTTATCATGATTTATCGTGAATTATCCAGTGCATCACATTTCCATCACGGATGGTGAAAAGCATCAGGCTAGTGATGTTAGTAGCAGTGCTAAAAAGCGACAAGCCATCACAATGGAAACAAAGGTGGTGATAATTATTATGTAGGAATTTTGAGGGAAAAATAAACGCAGGACGCAGGTGTTTTGTCAGCCCCCTGCACCCCCCGGAAACAGGGACTTTAAAGCTTTTCAGTCAGCAGCAAGGAAAAAAGAACACCTGGCGTGTAGCCCATACGGAATATGTCGCCTTCCTAAAAGGGGCAGTCGGTTTGGAGAGTTCGGTTTCATGGTAACTTCTACAATTATATTATTATAATAATATAACTACTATTGTTATTATTACTACAATTCATTAACATAATGTATGTTTTTTTTTTCTTTTTGTGTTTTTTGATAAGACAACAAACTTTTTATGTTTTAGTACAACTTTATTATATAATTAACATGCTGTAGGAATGTTTGGCAGGACCACACGTAAAGTGTTCATACAAATTACGAACTTACGAACAATTCACGTTACGAACGGCCTCAAAGTTGTGGTGTCCCTGTATTTATATGGATATGAGAACCCCACAACCCTAGACAGGGTAAGTGGTTGGATAATGGATCAATGGATATATATGAAGAAATATTACAAAACATTTAACACAATTATGTACCGTGTCCACAGCAGCAGTAGTGAAAATAATGATGCAAAGGTAACACCTTATAAACTGGCTTCTCTCTAACATTTGGTACAGTACTGTGTTTTGAATGTACAGCAGACAGTCAGATTTGGTTTTAGAGTAACATTCGCAAATGCACTGTTAAGTACATTACAAAAATTAGCAGAAAAAGACTATACCTCAGTTTTTGGCCAGTCTGCATTTTCCCCATCTACAAATCTCTGCTGGCCAGACGTTGCGACCATTGATGAGTTCCGAACACAATTAGCAGGCCATTCTGACATCTTAATTGCTGCAATTCAATCCGTAAGCTCGCGCTGAGATGAAGCAGCCCCATTCAGACTGATTTTATAGATTATTGGCCGGACAGTCTCGTCTGTTAAATGTCACTAACAGCTTGAGCATTGTTTGAAAGTAGAATTAACAGTAGGTTACGGATGGAGAACACGATACCACCTCTGGCACTTTTAATATGCAGATGCAATCAGAACTGTAGCTCCTGCTTTCTCAGTGCAGTCTTCTTCAGTTCGTTAGATAAGAGGCTGTCTGGTCATCCATAAAGGTCGTTAAACTGAAGCTGCTCTTTGCTGAGAAGAGGAAAAAAGTGTCCGAGTGTTTCGCTTGGTGTTGTTGCACAGGTAGGAACCATGTGTGGGCGTATCAGATAAAGGACCAGCCGGACCATAAAAAGTAATTTTCACAGGACAAAGCACGCAAAGATGTCTGCATGCATGTTGAGAGGGGTTGCACGCTCTCCCTACCATTTTTGCATAGGCATTTGGTAAATTATGGATTTAAACTTATGAGAGAAAACTGTATGTCCCAGGACAATATAGCCTTGAGTTATTATTTGTGCTGTTTTATGTTTAGTAGTATGGGAATTACCTGATGCTAGTGGATTATTTTGTCGGTCAGTGTGCACAGTTACTTTCTTCTGCCAGATGGGTGACGACTCTGTACATTGAATCTTTTTAATGCTTTTTTATTTTCCTCATGCCATCTCTATTTGTCCCTTATTGGCCATTTAATATTATCTATCACTCTGGCTTTTATTGCTTCCAATAAAACAGTGAGAATACTTTTTGCCAGCCCATGGTTGTAAAGGATCCCCACAGTATTCACTCAGTCTTGTCAGTCATTTATGGAGTATAGCACCAACAGTATACAATCCTAAGGTCTACTTTGTTTTAGATAGTCATGCTGCCTTCTAAGTGTCTTGAAAACCCAAGCCAACAACTGTCCAGCAGAAAACAGGTATAAATTATGCTTTTGATGATTTTACTTTTAAATAGAAAGCAGTTCATGAGTTTATGCCTGATGGTAATATGTCTCAGAGCCACACAACATTTTTGGTCTGTCTGTCCTGTGCCAAGAGAATGTATCTAAACTGTTTATCCAGGTTAGTGTCAATAGGGGCCTCAAGCCTATCCCAGGCACCATAAAGTGCAAAGGGTGCCAACAAATTACAGGCCACTCAAAGATACACACACACACACACACACACACACACACACACACACACACACTGGCTGCATGGTAGGACTCACTTTGGCTTCTGTTCTTGAAAAACCATGTCATTCTACACCAAGCTCCACCTATTTTTGAGCTCGTAGTGTGAGATGGAGTCTTGTTAGGTCAGTATCAGGAAATAGCATTCATGCGTGTTACACGCTATGTCTCCATTTCATTGTATGTCACACTCAAGTTATATAAAACCTGCTCTTTAAACCAAATCCAGTTCTGACTTTCACTGAAAACTGTAGATGTGAGGTAAATATGCTTGGGCATATAAGACATTTCCAGTAACTTTTAAATGCATGTCAACGACTTGTAACGGTGTACCCGTGTAGTAGTTTTAGTCTGAAAAACAGCTTTATAAATGAAGATGTTTTAATACAAATTTTCACTAATAAAGTTAAGTTTGTAAAATGAATGTAGCCCGGAGCTGTTATTTTACGTGCTTGCTACATAAAATGCTTTGTGAAGATGACTCCAGTCGTGTTAACAGTTTGTATAAATTTGTACAGCATACCTCATCCCTCTCGCAGCTGAGACGAAGTCTGAAAACCAGTGAAAGAAAGAACGTGTTTTATATTTCCAAAGAGCGGCTAGAGATTTCCTCTACTTTTCACTCATATTGTCTTTGTAATTTTGTAGTGCCGAGCGTCGTGCTGTTTATCCACGGTATGCTTTTGTGTATAAGACAAACAGTATAATAATGTAATATCGTGGAGCACTAAACTGGTGCGGCGGCAGCAGCAGCAGTCTCCTTGAGGGACATGAGCACAGTGTTGCATTAGCAGCTGTCCATTTTCTAACAAGCCAACAGGTTGTTTAAATACCGTATAAATTTCTTTAACATGATGTGTTAAATTGTATTTACTAGCATATGTTTCAGCTTTGTACATGTTTTCTTTTAATAATTTGTAACCTATTGGTATCCGTTGCATTTGCAGCCTTCAGTAATTTAACTTTTTATTCATTTTACTTTATTAACACAATTTAAATATTAGGATCTTAACCTGGGCTGCAATGACTGTAAAGGGGTCAGTAGATGGATTTCTGGGGGTCTAAGAACATGGTTGGTAAAAATTTACATCTTGATTTACATTAACTTCTAACAAAAATGCAGAATTTCCTTCAAATATGCATGGAGGTGAGCACAGCACATATTTTCATGTCACATTCCTGCTGTTACAGGTACTACTGAATATCATCGCAACCTGGAAATTACAGTATCTGGCATATATTTTAAATTGCTTACTTCAGCAAAGAAACATGTTAATTAGTAAATCACAAAGTTGCTTGTATTACTATTATTATTATTGTAGTAGTATAGCATTTGGAAATAATGATGATTTGTATTATTTGTTATAGTATTTTGCAATTTGCACATGATTTCTGGGAGTTATTTTGCACACACACACACACACACACACACACACACACACACACACACACACACACACAAATATATATATATATATATATAT
>JABJVR010000029.1:6686129-6701512 GCA_025773905.1 Chitala chitala
CCCCCCCCCCCCCCCCCCCCCCCCCGCGCCCGCGGGGCCGGGGCTGTACGCTGTATTCATCTCCCTTTCACGTTCCTGAGCAATCTCAAAACCACAAGTCGGAGCCGTGCTAAGTCCTGTGTCCAAACATGGTGCTGCGTCAGGTTACACAGCAGCATGTTACTGTCTTTTCACCACGTGTTTCCCTGTAACGATCCATCCTGTACCTCTTGTAATTAAGAGTCTAGTGATCTACACAAAAGAGTCTAGTGGTCTACTAACATTTCAAAAATAAGCACAGACTTGTAGAAACTTCCTTTAGGTTGTTTCATGTCAACTGTGTGACACACAAAGGTGTTCAACAGATATCTGTTTTGGCATATTCTTGGCCCTGTTAGAAAAACTGGAAGAAGGCCATGTGTCCAACTTGAAGTGTTCTTTCAGCTTCAAAGAAGAAGGCAGTAATCACCTGCCTTTAGAATTGAGGACAACAAAATCTGATTAATTTATAAATGGGCAGAGATGGAACATACTAATAATGCTTTGTCCTGAAGAAATGGGTTCGTGGTGGTCATATAATGAAACAGTCTCATCAACTTTTTAATCTTTTATTAAGACTACAGATGTGCAGCAGATCGATGGTTATGATGCGGTACTACAAGGACTGTTTTGTTTATCTTGTTTATCGTTAGCCTGTACCACAATTTATCATGGGACATTTATCCAAGGTTTCTGTGTGAAGCCTCATGGATACATTTTAAAAATGAAAAAGCGCAGTGATTTTTCAAGAGTAAACATGAAAGTTCCTTAAACATTCTGCTGTGGGAGGAAAAAAAAATACTGGGATGATTCTTACTGATTAGTCTGACTTAACAGACAATGTAGTGATATCTGAAGAATGCTTGCTTTGATTACAAGGTGCTGAACAGATGCTAACAAAACAGGTCATGATGGAGGGATATTACCCTTTCTGTGAATTTTTAATTATAGACGTCTATGTAAATCAGCCATGGTTTCTCTATCTTTAATACTTATATGTAACGTGATTAGTTTAACATCTGCTAACAAACATTACAAGAGCTTGCAGTTAGAGGGACCAGGAAAAGGCTACGGGACAATTTTATGCTTCCAGTAACATTTTTTAGTTTATGGGAACAGAAGTAACCAGCTTCTCTTTTCCACATGTAAAAGAGCACGGAAAGTCCATTACACCATTGAAATTCTGATTCTTAAGAGTCCAAGAGCCACAGACCTGCATTTTGGAAATCACCATAAATGCACTCAGATATGGATGTCAGCCAGTGACGAAAAAACTGAGACATGACTGTCACATGCCACTTCCACAATACAGAAAATTGCCAATAGCAGATTTTCTTTTAAAAGGGTTATCATTAAAGGGCTGAAATGACCACTGTGGACGAAGTTGAACGTTTCTCTGCAGGCAGGAACAAACAGCTGTAAAAGGGACTGCCATTTGCACATACTCAAAGTGTCCACGGCAGACAGACCGGGTGTAAATTTCACATGGCAGAAGGACCCACACCACTGATTCTGCTAACTACTAACGCTCAGCTTCCACGGCATTTGGACTATAATGTTGTGTTTAATAACTTCAGCTTCTAAATAAAATGAGATTATTGCATGTGATGTCAGTCACGCACACTAGTTTGAATTTTGCAGATCGTGAACAGCGCACCAGTCCTAACATTTGTTTTTAAAACAAATTAAATGAATGTTTTGTGCCTTACATTGTACAGTGTGGATGACTAAAACAAAAGCAGGACGTTTCAGTTCCGTGTGAACATCTGATTGTCTGGACTGCTGTTTTCTGTTCTTTATATTTATATTTAGCACTAGTCGTTAGCAGGACCTGAGGACGAGGCAAAAGCATTGTCGGTTTTAGTATAAATGTTACAATCCTGGGGTCAATGCCAGTGAGCTCATTCAGCTCATTACTCATATCTCATTGACACCAGCAATGTGCAGTGCTTATACGTTTCAGCCTGCTATCTTATGGGCACAAAAGAACAGACATTTTTTCTCATGCTATTGGAGACGGAAATTTTACAGACAACCAGGGTCTAGTTCTGTAAGTGCAGTGCGTGAAATTTATACCCTTTCTCTAGACATGCAGGCTATCATTAAAAATGCGGTTATTATCTTTCTGGGGTAGAGCTGCCCTATAAAAAAAACAGTATTTCTTGATTATGTGATGAGCATTGTCCAGCATGTCTCTGTGAATCTGACATACTTTTAACCACCGACTGCGTTTTGTGATGTCAGGTGAATACAAACGTGGCACGTTTCGCCTTTTAGTCGGCGCTGTTTTCGTACCGCATCCATACGACGTCTGGATTCTAGACATGTCTTAAAACCACATACTGCATAACACCCAGTATTCAATCCAGGTGTTGCAGCCTCTTGGGTAACTTTTTATTGTTTTACTCGGGCCGATGAGTTTAACTAGGAGGAGCACAAACAGTCACCCGATCTATGTACGTCGGAGTCGGTATGACGCATTCTGACATCTATTTCATAGCAGAACCTTTCATATAGAGCAGACATCATGTGAATATGGACAACTTGTTGGAAGCTCATGAATTTAAAATGACGGCAATACAGCTGTCTCTGCCTTCTCTAGGTTTCCAATAACTATGTGCCAGTTTAAATGGACAACGTGACAACGTTGGCACTCGTCACCCTAAGTAGGCACTGAATTCACAGCTCCTGTGTTGTCCCAGCCTGCTGTTTTCACGGTGTGTCCCCTTGCATTACTGTAGAAGCTGCATGTTTTTTTTTTTTTTCTTTCTTTTTTATTTTGCCACATGAGGGCACCTCCTAGGTGTTACACTCGAAAGCCACTCTGCGACACAGGTTTGTTTTCAGGGTCCTTCCTGGTTGGGCAGAACCTATTGGAGCAGGTTAAGGCACACGTGCCGCTACATACGCTTTCCTTCCGTGAGCTCTACACCAAGCCGCGCTGAAGAACACTACTGAGGAGCAAGAAACAGCAGCACTGCCCCTCTGGAGCAAACGCAACATTCTCTGCATGCAGAGCGTGCCGACAATATGGAATGTGCTTTGCAGTCGCGGAGTCTGGCCTCCAAATTCGAACCCTGTTCAGTCCTTGACCTGTCAGCAGCGGGATCCTTGGCAACCTTCAAGCAAATACTGCCGGGCCTCTTTTAAGACGTCTCTGATCTTAGTAACTACAGCTGTTTCACAAGCTGCACGTAAGCGGAGTCCTCAAACAACTGTTATCAACGGGACCCCGACTCGCCTCTTGTCCTCTGATGGTGACCACACAGAGGTCTCAGGGAGGTGTGAGGAGGAGGCTGGCTCCTTTGGCACCTTCACAGCAGTGGCACGCGACCATTTCAGTCACGTCATCCCCACATCCTATATGCTGCTACTTGCTTCTCGTCTGTATGTTTAAACTAACAGCACGACGCAGCCCCCGCCCAAAGTAAGGCGACAGGGGATCATATACATAGAAAAAAAAAAAACTAAATTGTTATTGTAACCGCATCTGGAGCAAAATTACATTTCACATTAAATTCCAATATTTACAAAGTGATCAGTAGAAAGGATAAAAATATGAATGGATGAATATAATTTAGAATACTGAAACTTTGACACATCAAAGAAATGTAGATTTTATTTGTATTTAATGATATACTGCTTTATGCATACATTTTATTGATAAAAAGGTGCAAAACTAAAAAACTAACAAATGCAATAATGCAATGTGGACAATTATTTTACCTTTTGGCTGAATATTGAATCCACAGAAAAATTGTAAATAAATAAATAAATAATGGGACACTTAATATCCTCAGTCCTTCAAACTAAACAAATTCTGATTAATTTTTTTATTATTTTGCCTAAAGACAGAAAAACACAAGCTGTATTCTTAGTATTACTATTATTATTATTGTTGTTGTTGTTATTGCTGCTGTTATTGTTTTGTATTGTTAGTTAATATAGTCTGAAATTTTTTTTAACAGAATGCTTACAAGCATTTACACTGCCTGAGAACCTGAGTGTGTACACACACTGTATTCTTTCCCTTGTCAGCCTTTGGATTCACCCAAGAAAAGAAAGAAAGAAAAAAAACATCCCACAAGTCTGGCCGTTTCACAGTGGCAAATTCTGCCACAATTTCTGAGGAGCAGGCTGCATTGATTTTGCTATAGTTTAGTGTTACCTGCAGCAGATAATGTCTTTTGTAGCCTTCGGGAACAGCTGGTGCCTGTGCATTAATTCTACTCCTGTTTGAACACATCGCGGCATATGCACCTCTCTTTTCTCTATTATCCCACTCCTGTGTTATTCCCAAATATTGACTTGGTCTGCTTTTATCAACGCTAACTGCTCAGAAGCTTCCTGGACTCATGCTCCTCTCTGTTTCCTGCTATTGATTACTTCACTTGTACCAGCAGGTAGCCATCCACATAGGTTGTCTTGAGGAATAGCTTCCAATGACTTTGTACACACAATTTACACGCAGTTGTTTAAAGAGAATATTACCCTCAATACAAATCAGTAAACCTCATTTAGCCAATATGGTACAATTCAGCAGCCTGTACACTGTCACATGCTAGTTGTTATGGTCAGCAACCACATTTCTTCTATTAAAGATTGGTTTGTTTTCTTTCTTTTAGCCTGGTTTTGTTTTTCCTTACCCCCACAATTTTTTTTTGTACATTTACACTACATTTTATTGTCATCTTAAAAAGAGGTGTGTATGTGAATGATCACGAGTGCGTGCATGCGTGTGTGTACTTGTACATGTATGCGAGCATCTATTTTGTGTGTCTTTCACACATGCATGTCATTTCTGTTCATAATTTCCAAAGAAATTCAGAATTTCCCCAGTTGTGAAAATAAAGATTCATACCATGGAATGTTTCTGATTAGCTTCAATCAGACGACAGACAACAAAGAACTTCTTATTTAAGGATGTGAAGTGAAAATAAAAAGCAGAATGTATTTTAGCTTTAAGAGCTCTCTCTATAATATGGTAAAGGTGGCTTTTCATATTTTGGCTTTCTTAAAATTTGAAACTGTCATGTTAAGGTGCTCTTGGTAAACATATGTATTTAAAGAAAAAGTGTCAAACATCTGCCATAATGATATGACCAAAAAGAAGTGTGTGAAAATCATGCTTTTACGTTTATACAAAATGCAGCATATACGTAGAAGAGTTTCACTTTAATAACTGAAATGTTTGTCCAGTTGTATATTCAGATAATTTCAGCTCTGTACAATCGATTATTTATTTTACATCAACAATTTTTCTTAAAATATGAATGCATTTTCGTGTAAAACTATTTGGTTGTCAGAATATACATCTCAAATGTGATACACACATATGGTGTACACATGAATCACGTGCTTAGCGTCCTGTTAGAAGACCACATTTGGTTGTTTTCATGCATTGCATATATGTCCTTTTTGTGTAGACCATTTAAAATTTTTAAATGCTAAGCATATATAACGTACAACTGGGTAAGAGCAAAAAAAAAAAAAAAACTTTTTATATCGCATTAAGAAAAATAAGCAAAAAATTAAAGACAAATGGCAAGACTACCTGGAATTTAACATTAATAGGTTAAAAAAAAAAATCACTTGTATATTTTTCTAGCTCCAGCACGAGACTGATTTTATTTTATGAAGTGCAGGCTGTCACAAAGGGTGCATTCACATAAAAACGGTACCAGAATCTTTCATGAGCCGTACGGCCCAGGAATTAAATTATTTTTAAATACAGCTTATGCATTTTACATGACCCACGCATCCTGTGCTGCCTCCTTCTTTCTAAAGAGGGGAAACAGGGATGGGAACCCCAGGACGGGAAAGTTAGCCAACCCGGCCTGCTCGACCACCCCGCTGCATCGCTGCCAACCTGAAGCCAGCGCAACACTTTTGTCCGCAATTTTTTTTTTTTTTTTTTTTGTGGGGGGGAAAAAATCCACGGAGACGCACGAAAAAGCCTGCAACTGAAGGGAGAGAGAGACAGGGATTGCGACGCAGGAAAACTGCACAAAGGCAGGTGTGGTATGGGAATTGCTTTTCTGTTTGTACTCTAAATCCACTGCCAGAGTGTACAGTGCTTGACGCGGAGAGATACTAGGGCCATTTTCTATATGTCATTTTTTTTTTAACTTGGCATGTGTGTGTCTGGGGTTTTTAATGCCAGTGGGATAAAACGCAGGCTTTGCAGGCTAAGGTTTGATGTGCTGTTTGTCTAGTTTTGCCTCTCAGCGAGCGTCGCGGGGTGGTTCATTTGGATTTATCTGCGTCTCTGTGCTGTCCTGCTGTAGTGGGGAGAAGGGATGCGGAGTATGGATCCTAGGACATTTAATCTTCTGGGAATTTAACGGTAGTTAGCAGTTGTCAGCGATTGACTCATACACGTAAAAGTCAGCAGACGCTTTTTTATTGGCTCCTTGGATGCATTTTTTTTAACGTTTCGTACCTTTTGTGTCATATTTTGTTGAAACAGTTTCAAGGGCAACGGTGTCCACATGCATGCCTATGCGTATGTCTATGCTTGTGTGGACGCCAACAAAAAGAAAAGAAAAAAGAAGAACTTTTACAGGAATTGTGCGTTTCTAATGTCAAGGAGCTAATCAAAACCATCAGGTCAGCCAAGTTACTGTTATGTGACAGACAGTCATATGCATTCATTTAGAAAGAATACAGCTGGCACGTATGCTTCAAAATAGTCTCACGTGCAGGCCAGCTGAATTTTGCGTCATCTACATATTTCAATGTATGAAAGTATACTACGGTGTTTTCCCACATATGTAACCACAACACCCAAGATGGGTTTGGAGAGTTTTTCACCAGTATTTAAAAAAAATGTGTGTATCAAGCAAGACACCAGAACCTGGGTACCTCATTTGTATATGCTTATATATGTATCCTCATATATATATATATATATATATATATATAAGGATAATTTTAATCATCAATCATTCAAAAGTTTTTGCTATATATAGTACCAGTATATACATATAAAGAAGAAAAATTTAAATGAGTATGCATATACTCACACACACACCCCCACACACATATCACATATGTGTATGCGTGCTTGAAACATGCATGTTAAGTGTATGTGTTAATATTCTGACTAGCTGCTCTCCAAAATGTTTTGTGACCTTTATAAGAAAAGGCAGTCTGTCTGCTCTCTGAAATACAAAGTTTGCATGTTTCACTTGACCCACTTTCTGTTGGATGTCCATAAATGTGATCTTACACACATGTAACCTCGAATGATTTTCAGGGTGGTGTCAATGACATTAGCATATCAGTGTTCCCAGGCAGATGTGGAGAAGTACCTAAAAGCTGTCCATTTTGTATGGAAAGCAGGACTGCCTGGAATGATTGCATGTTGATTATTTGAATCACGGTTTCATTTGAAGGTTGCACTTTAAATCAGGGAGGAGTTGGGGCAGTACCTAATGCACAGTCAGTTCATTCTTTTCAATGAGCCACGAGCACTGTTTGATCAGCTTCATATACATGTCTGCAAAATGTCTGGTGTTTCCAAATGTCCCTTAAAAATGTACGATTATAGCATAGCAGACATGCAGTACCCAACTGATGTGTGTATAGCATAATAACATAATGGGTAGATGTTGAACACAGTGCATTTAAAATGTAAATGTGCGCACACACACACACATGAGCAAAGATATATTTGTGACAAATAAATGCTTCACATATGTGAAAATGAATGCAATACTGAGACTCATTTTTGTAGACGGCGAACATCATCCTCCGTCTCTCTCCTCTGCTCTGTAGTTCAAAGCAGCAATATAGGCAATGCCCAGTGCTCTGAAACCCAGCAGGTTCCTGTCAGTTTAAAAATGGCTATAATAAAAGTGACCATGAAGATGGATCTTGCGATTTTGCGTTTCTAATCAGTCATCTGTGAAGAACACCTTTGCTTTGATTCAGCTGACTGGTGACGGCTGTGATTGATAGCACGTGAGGATTAAAAAAAAAAGGCAGAAGAGGGGGAGTTATTAACTGTCTTCCTATTAAACTTGGTGAAATATCCCTTTCTGGGTATATCTCATGTGTGGTTTCAGTTAGCAGCACTGGTAGGTGAGATGATTGAAGGCTATGTTTAACGCTGGTACAGTAGTACTTTAGAAACTGTTTCATTCATTTAATTTGCATTCCTATCAAGAAAGTTTTTGTAAATAAGTGTGCATAATGTGATGCACATACATGTTTCCAAAATGATTTTTGTATAATTGTTTTAGTAATAATAATAATAATAATAATAAAGATTAATCAGCTTGTCAAAGGTAGTCTTAACACTCATCATGCAATATTTGGCAATGACAGACTCAGCATCCTATCAACTTACTAATCAATATTGTTAACATACTATAGAAGACATCCGTCCAAATAAACGTTTGAGTTGTATCTGCTGCAGATGCTGACGAATTATGACACATGCATTCCTATCTGTTGAAGGAACGAATGAAGCCAGCATATATTTAATGCATTAACTGTTACACAAATATTGCATTTCCATAACACTGTAAAAACCAAACGTAACATGAAAGCAATTGGAAAAGTGAGCTAAATAAACAAATCTGTGCCTCTAACTGTTTGCATAGAAACCGGACAGTCAGCCTTCCCTTATCGCAGCGTTCTCTGATAAAGCCAGGACACGAACAAACACTTACCTAATGTATGAGAATTATCTTCCATTATCAACCAGTGCGCAGCCTCATCTTCCTATACCCATGAAGCTCTTCCAGTTGAGGATTTCATTTCCTTTTTTCTTTTTTTTTTTTTTCAATTTTTCCAACTGTCCCTTTTTTGCAGGCACTGTTGAAATATCTGCGCAAACAGATCCCAGCCTTAAAAAGGCACTGAGGGGGTGTTCTTAGCTATTTGGCCCCTGGGTGCAGTTCCAATATGAACAACTGAGGCAAACTGGAGATTTTCTGTTCCACAGAAACATCAGTGCTGCCAGCCCTCTTGGCAGCCAAAACCACTGCTGTGTGTACATTTTGCTCATATAAATAAAAGTGTGACTGTTTGGCACGTGTGTTTGTGTGCACAATTGCAACCATATTTATTGGGTAGAAATGAATATGTTTTATGAAAGTCTACACTGTATAGCTAACATTTCAATGCTATCAGATCCTCCGCCTGTGTTCATATACAAAAAAGCATTATGTCTCAAAACTCTACTGTGTCCTTGTGTTTATACACGTTATATCTTTTTACATTTTTCTTTCCTTAAAATGGTTATGTGTGATGCTGTATCATTGATCTGTGTACATTGTACATGAGATATATTTTTTTATGTTGCTTTTTCTATCTCAAGATTTTAGTTATTTTGGGCAGTTTTTTCTGTTGGAGATGTTGGTTGGAACAACACTCAGATTAGACTCCAACTCTGAAAACACATCATGTTTCACCTTAATTTTTGCTAATTACACTGAGAATTTTTTATGAAAAAAATATATATTTCAATACTGACCAGAACTGTTTAAATCCCATTTTACTTTAATAAACGTAATTTCATTCATATCAGTGATTTATTCAATAGTGTCAGTGCATTTAAGTATAGTTGTACCAGCAAATAAAGTTTTTCAGTCAAACAGGTGAAAAGATGAGGAATAGCCAAAATACAAAAAATCGTTTTTAAAAAAAGGGTGTCAATAATGAATTTGTTGCATGAGAAGAGGAGCTCAGAGTACCCCTTCGACACACACTGTGTCAGTCTTCCTCCCCGTGTGTCTGTCTGCAAGTGCATCATCTCGATAACAAAAAACTTAATAAGCACGTGTAATGGGATTAGGCAGCATTGTGCCATTTTTTTGTGCCAGGGAGGACATCTAACAAAAGAAATGTGCATGTTTAGGCTGACTGTCAAAATACACGATGTGTCTCATGTTGGCCGGGACATTTGTTTTCAGGCATCTCCAGCACAGAGGAACATGCAGAGGTCATAAGCCCACCATTCATGCCGTTTTTATCCAGGGATCACAGTACTCGTGTATAGTAAGGGTGAGTTTCCTGAATAAATGCAATTCACGCTGTAAGGCTGCATCAGAACACTTTTCTGCATAAGATATATTGTGCACATTGGGCCACTCTTCCGTAGGTCTTTTTTTTGTGAAACGATGGACAAGGCAGTCTGGTCAACACGTCCACCTAAGCATACCTGTCTGTCAATTGACTAAGTATATATGATTACCCATCACTATTATGTCATTCACTGAGAAATAACAAATGGGCACTAGCTAGTAATGCTGCAAAATGTACATTAACGTGCCTTAGCATTGTGTACAAACATGTAAAAACGGTCTGCATATGGTTTGATAGATGTTTTATTGCACAGCACATCATCTCACTCTCATCAGAACTGCCAGAATATTTATTCTAGTGCAAATTTCTTGCTTGAAGTGTTGATCAGCTGGGCTGGTCTAATGTATATATTAGCTTACCATAGAATCGACTCATTGCCTTAAAAACGCTGCCCAGTTATATAAGGGCTGTTTACCAAGAAGGGATGGGCCATGAAGAGGTGTAATGTGTTCCCCCAAGAGGTCATCCGTGAGGAAGTGAGACGTTTACTGAAGTTAGTACGGGCTACCAAATTAATGAACTGCTTTTCAACTACGTGTATTATTTCAACTTAAACACCTTTGATGTTTAACTCCACATCTAAGAAAGGTCGTCATCGCTATCGTCCTTGTCTCTGTTATTGGTAACAAAACACTTTAAAAAACACGATGTGATGACGTCGATGTGCATGATAATAAATGAAATATTTAATTTAATTTTTATTTAAGTTCACTCACTAATCTACAAATAACATAACTGACGCACAAAGCACAGGTGCACACGGGTGAATTGTGACTCCACCCCCCGAATTCCTCAGTGCACGATGAATCGAAATAATTAAAACCACAGTCGAGTGCCTCACTCAGAAACAATCGGAGAAACGTGTCGTATTCGCAAATAAAATAGAAACTTTCTGCTCATTGGTCACTTAAAAACGGATCAGCATTGAAAGGATACACACAGGGAGGAGCAGGGCCCAAGTGGGAGGGTGGAGAGGGGATGAATATATTGAAAAGAGGGAGGTGTACTGACCAAGTGTCTGTCTGGGTGTACGATTTAGTGTAGATTTCCTGATGTGATCGACTAGCCATCTGAAGTCGCTTTTCAAAAACCCTGTCGCCAACACACGCCTCGCTAATTGCCTCGCAAGCATTTGCATTGATTTTATTTATCAAATAAACAGAAGGCCGTCGCCATCAATGCTCTTCCACTGACTTGTGATCCCACGCCTGTAGATTTTCAAGTAAATTTATTTGTGTGGCACTGTGCTATTTTAGCAAAGCCTTAACAACTTATCAAGTCATATTGTACGATTGTGTAATAGCGTTTAATAGATTTACGTGTTCTGACACAGAAATATACTGTTGATTTTGTAAACAGTTTTGGTGTTTTACAAAAATTACTGATCCGTCACAATTAAATTATTGACTTGTAGAAGCAAATGACACAATGAAATAACTCAAAAGTTGTTCTGCCGCAAGTAACTTTTGTTCTCTGTAGATTACTCTGTGATAATTGCTGTCATCAGAGTATTATCTATCATTTTACATCTGGGAGTAATTGTGTGTATCTTCAGATCAATCCGGAACTAGGTTAATAAACTTTACTTAAACCTTTTTTATATATAAACTTGCTTCTTTGAAGAAACAGAAAACCGGGATTGGGCTCATGCTGTGTATAGATTTTCGTTTATGTAATCGATTGGAATGCCCCAATACATCGATTAAGGTTTAGTGTTTTACAAAAAAAAATGCATTTCGACGTTACGGTGGAAATGATTTTATATTGTTCATAGATTTGCAGACCCGTGTCAACAATAAAAACAAACAAGTATTGATTGTGATCCCCAACTGGTATTTTCGGTAAAAAACAAAAAAGAAAGAAAAAAAAGAAAACAAAAACATGCAAAGTCATTGTATTTTCAACATCACACACTGACAAATTGTAGGAAAAGTACAACGCATTTCGCCTTTACAGAAATCGCCATGAATTATACGCGATCACCGGGTGATTGCGGAATATTAAATTAAAGTTAGATAAATCCGCATTGAGGGAGGCAGCACCCAATCCCCAACTTATTCCCCATTTTCTGTAACAGCATCACGCGCTCATCTCTTTGCGATCACATTGTGCCCAAATTGTAGGCATTTTGAAAACCGTTAGTATATCGCGTAAGAAGGAACTTCAGAAGAAAGAAGAAACGGGATGTCCTTTTATACCAAAGGTAAATTTTTATTTTGTTATCGCCGAAACGTTTCTGGAGTTACAAACAGACGACACCGAAGCTGCATATTTTTTCGATTCCGTTGTTAATAATTGTGCGTTTGTCACTGCAAACAACTTTTGTACTATTTCTAAAGGAAAGCTAATTTATTTACATGTTTAGTTTCAGTCAGCGAAATACGTAGTGCCTTCTTGCTAATTTTTACGTTGAAAACAGTAGTAAATTGTACTATTGGGTATAACTTGTTAACATCACTCTGAATAAATTAGACGTTTTGATCCTTATTATGTTTTAAACCATTTTAATTCAGAACAGTTTTCATGCTTCTAATTCTTCCATAATATTTACATCCTGATATTATAAACCAACATGTAATACAAAGAGCTGTATATGATGCTTCGACAACATATTTGTTTAAATGTTTTGATTTGTTAGGGCTGTTTTATCTCGTAGCAATTTTAAAATACGTGTCTGCGTTTGTCTAGAGTTAGTTAAATCATTCTTGTTATTTGTTCCCTCGAGGTAAACACCAAATGAATCACCGCACTAAAGTACTAATTCCACGTTTTATTGTCAGCGTTTTTGGTGAAGATACTGAGTTGCTGTGTTTATAGGACTGGTCAATCCTAGAGTACAGAAGGGTCAGGCTCCGTCAAAAAGTATGACCCCTTAAACCCCAGAGGGCGCCAGGCGTTTTAGATGTACATTTACCAGAAATTATAAGAAGACACGCTCATTATTACAACGTAATGTGCTACTGCGAGACACAAACATAAAATAAACAATGTACAAACAATATGTTTGCAAAATGAGGTCTGACCTTGGCAAGATTGCGCTATTTTAACTGTCTTTAAATTACGCAAAAGCATAAATAAAAACATTAGTTAATATGAATTATAATTTATAACATTTAAGACAATGAAGAATTATAAATACCTCGATACCGAGAATCGTGCAGTTATCTGAAAATATGGTAGTGAATAATGATCATTTAAGCTTCCCTTTTTTTCGGAAGGATCCATAAACAGCATATAGAAAAAAATATATCTCCACTGAACATTCAGTCTGTCTTCGCAGGAAAATATGTTAAGAAGGTCAGTCATTCATTAACTTGCAAGTGCGCGGACATAGTTCGCTGATAACAATCTACAATTAATTGAAGCCACGGAGATGTGGAATTGGCGATAAATTTTAACTCGGTCTTTGTCAAACAGCCCCGAGAGAAGAGGCTGCCCCAACAGGGAAAGTAAGAGGGTGGAGACAGCAGGGTTTGGAAGTGACCGGAGCTCAGATAAGAGGCAGCAGTCTTACCAACGTGTTTGACTTTCACCATTATAAAAACAAAACCAGAAAAAAAGAATAGTAATACTACTAATAATATTATTATTAATAACACGGAGATGGTGCTAGAGTCTGGATACATCGTTAATTATAAACATTGTCTGCTAATTAGGACGGGGTTAAATAAACAGTGTACGCTGTCCTTAATGCTGCGTTTGAAAAAGGTGTTATTAAAATTTTAATCAGTTTTAAAACCATTAGGCAAAGGATTCAGAACTGCGTTAATAAAGGATAAATGGCAGTATTAGGATACTTCGTTCCCAGTCGTTTTACGATAGTACTGACGACAGTTATGTTTCAGTCCACTTTATCACCACTCGGTTATGGCAGTGTTTGTTTTCCCGAAGGGACAGCAAAACCCGAACAGAACTAAAAAAAAAAAAAAAAAAAACAACGCCTCAGTTGTTCACCATTCACCGAAAAAACTAAACAGAGACTAAGACGTTACAATCCAAGGACAGGCTAAGGGGATTCGGTGATACAGCGGCCACCGTCCTGCCGGCATCCTTATCATTAGATCCGGAAACCCAGCTCACTCAATTCGCCTTCTTCGATTTTTTCATAAAGGAGAGGCGATCTCTTGATTTTCTGTGCGATTAACATCTCGGAGGTTCTCTTTTCGATAGCGACTATTAGGAGACAAAGAGAAATATAAGGTTAGGGTGATCACATTGTCCATGCCCTAGAAGAATCAACTTTTTAAAATAAGGATTACACTGTTTAATTTTAATACTGGACACGTAGCATAACAAAGAAATCTTTTATAAAATAACATACATAATGTTTATACTATTTTGCCCTAACCGGGCAATACCAGCGCATACTGTGCATAGTTAATTTATTTTGAAAAATGCCTTTTTGTCTCTAAATGTAAGTAGGCCTAAACAAAACTAGGCATAAGTGAATGCATAAATTATTAAAAACTAAAAATGTGTTTTAATTTACATTTTATACGATTTACATTTCCCTGAACATGTCTGAATCTTTGGCATATATCACAAAGCGTCAACGGTAGTAAACAACTTTTGCACAGATTTGCGTAGCTTCAAATAAAATAAAATAATACAAGGAAATTCCAGCATAAACCAAAAATGTTTAAAATATTTCACTCATATTTCATGCGTTTATGTTGAATTTGTCTTTTTTGAGGGGGGTTAAAGAAGACTTGTAATTTCTTAGTGCGTGGATCATGCATATACTACACGTGTTTCATATATGGCTCGTGCTTTATTTTAGCATATTTTCAAACTTCTGTAGATATTTTCAATGCCACCTTTCCAATAAGATGATACCATGTTCGAAAAAATATTTTCTTTAACGAAAATGCATCGACCGCTTTTAAGTACAATGACTGGATATTGTATTTGGAATACGACACTTTTTCAGATTGCTATATATTTTATAACTATTTCAGTTAACACTAAAAATCGAATTCAGTGTAGTTCTCCGAAAAATACAGTAAATCACGGGTCCTCGTGCATTCAAAGATTTTTCTTCCCATTGGGTCATTTTTGTATTTCTGCCCTTTGTTGCCCTCCAGCTCTGTAAGTTGAAACAGCGCGTCATATGCTATGTAGAGACTGTTGATCACCTCACTAATTACACACATCTCTCTCTCTCGCTCTCTCTCTCTCTCTCTCGCTCTCTCTCTCTCTCTCTCTCTCTCGCTCTCACTCTCTCTCTCTCTCTCTCTCTCTCTCTCACTCTCTCTCTCTCAAACAAACAG
>JABJVR010000029.1:6701612-6727438 GCA_025773905.1 Chitala chitala
TCTCTCTCATTCCCAGAGTGCATATCGGGAATAGACACACAAAGACATGCGCACTCAACTTAATCAGCCATTTTTTTAAACAGGGCTAAAACGATAATAATTAGCAGAATAAAGACATATCGGATTTTCATTTCCTTTCCTCCTTTTCCGAACCCCTCCACAACCTAAACTGCAAGGCAACGGTCGGCACATGTTTACCAACCGGACCCAAAGGATCGTTTAATCTTTTCACAATTCATGTTTTTAATTTTTTTTTTCCAATAAAGTTGGAGGATTATTATTTTTCTTTTTTCCTTTTTTATTAATAACTTTCTCTATCATTGGATGTGAGTTGTTTTAATAAACAAAATAGGAGAAGAAGCGGAGTGAACTTCGGGAGGTAAGAAAGTAAGTTTTTTCTTTTAACTTTTATTGAGTAGTTGGTGTTAAATTTAGGTCGAGTATTGATTATCTTTCTGGTCGGATCCAGTAGTCTTTGATATTACACTCTCCAGATTAGAACAGTTTGACGCGATTTGTTTTTGGTAACATCATTTTAGAATGTGTCGGTTTCTTTATTCAAAATCGTTTGATCTGGTTTAACAGCTACTAACTGTCAATAGACACACATGAGTGACACAAGAGTCGCTGCCAAAACTGCTTACAATGGCCAAGTCACCGCCGCATCGTCTATTGTTAATTTTTATATGAGAGAAATACGCATACCTATATTTGTAGTACATAGCTATTAATCGCCGATGATTTGAATTCGCATAGAGACGTCCAAAGGGTTCAAATTTCACATGTAAAGGGACAGCGGACTGCTTTCTGTGACTTCGACACTTGCCATATGCATACAGTAGTATTAGTAGTTTTTGCGCGTCGCGGCGAGAAGCGCGTCTCTGCGTTTTAGGCGGTGTATCGCATAACATTACAGTCGGGGATCTTGAAACGAATATTTACCAGACGGAAACAGCATAATTTTGAAATGACCGAACATACTGACAAAATAAAATTAATATCGAAAAAAATTATTTTAAAGGTTAAAGTAATTATCGACACGGTTCGATGTGCATTTCTTGGTATTTGAACGTGTTTGATTACCTGAGATGTGCAGAGAGCGTCCCCTTTGCTGCGGCTCTCACGGTTCTGTAAATGAGCAAGAGGCGCGCTGCTGGGACAGAGCACCCAGGTGGTCCGGTGGAGACACCAAAACAGCCTGTCCCGGAGATTTTTTTTTCGTGTTATGTGGCCTGAGTGAAAAACACATTTTTTAAGAGCACGACGTGGGCAAACTTTGTTCTGCTCTCTGTTCCATCTAACGGCTGATTCCATGGCGTAAGCTTTTGGCGTGGGATATTCCTTTTTGATGAAGACGTTTTCATGCCGTAGTTATCCATTAGATTTTAGTCGGTGCGTTGAATAGTCTCGTCGTTGCGATTTTATTCGCATAGCGGTGTTTGCTTTGTTAGAAACGAAAAAGAACGAAGGATGCAATGGGAGTCCAGCCTTTGTGGCTGTTGGTTAGTTTGAGGCAGAGACTTGGCTGCGATTGGGACGCGACGGTGACAGGGGCATCGATCGCTTGCATTGAGAGCAAAGAAAAACAGGCGCAGAGTGGGGCGACGCGCAAACCGGGGTATGTAACAGGCGGCATAAGCACTCTCCGACCCTCACCGCTCTAAACCTTAAAATAACCTACTGCTCTGGACTGCTCTCTGTTTTTCATTTCGACTTTCTCATACTTTCTTATAAATTAGGTTTATCGTTAAGATTAGAATATAGCACATAATTGTTCCGTTTTATTTCGAAATGGTTTAAAAAATATATAGTCTGCTGAATTTGCAATGTACACAATAATTGCTTGTATAGTATATTAACTTTTGTTGTGTCGCTTCATCATCATCATCTTTATTATTATTATTATTGTTGTTGTTGTTATTCTTGTTGTTGTTGTTTTTGTTGTTTTGTTTTGTTTTATTTTGTGGTTACTGCTGTAGAACTCATCAACTTATATTTATAGTCTTATATTTATATTTCTTTATATGCATTTCCATTTGTACGTTTCTTCAGTTTTAAGATATAAATTATTACTATTTAGCAAAATTTGGACTGAAATTATGAATTATAATTACTATCTTTCACGTGAATCTAACTGTCAATCCGTCTGTATGTATATGGCGACAGAAAAACGTACGGTGGATTTTATTTTAATACTGTGTCATATTTTAATACTGCAGATGCATGTAGGAAATCCTGTAAATGTATTAATGCTGCTTCTACGTTATTTTAAGAAAATTGCTACATTAAATACTTAAGAAATTATGTCCATTATTATAAGGGATGCTTTGTTATGAAGTAGATGTTTATAATTATTTTTAATCTTGAAAGGTTTATGTTACTGTGGTATAACTTAAATTTTATGTAACCATGTAGAGTAAATTATTTGTATATGTGTGTTTTCATGTACAATTGCAACATTTTAAAATTTAAAACACGTATGGTGAAAAAGAAAGGATAAAATGAAATGCACTTAATAACTGTTAGAACCAGATGTATTTTGCAGTAAGAAAGGCTCAGACTCCTGCAAGGGTCGGCAATGTGTCATTTCCATGAAGCAAAATTGCCCTCCGCCTATATGATATTAATGTGCAAATCAATATTTCAGGGATTAAATTTCCCTTTTTCATTTTTTATGGTTTCTACCTCAATAAGTCTCGAGTCTAATAGAAGAAGCCCAGATGATTTAAAATCTTTCATTGCTGAAAGGCTTGCAGCAAGTGTTTCACAGCATTTTAATGTTGTATAGTGAAAATCCAGAGGCGTGCAGTAGGCGACTCTCAGTACTGCCGGACATTTAGAAACCCCATTTAGGTAAAAGGGCAAAGGAGAAATATGTATCTGTCTGAAACTCAAAGTTAGTGGTAACCGAGAATGCGCTCGTTTTTGAGAGAGAGGGGGACGCTTTTTTCCAAAGCTTAAACACACGCAAGTCATTCACACGTCTTGGATAACGTTTAATCCAGATGTACATAAATATGTGAAATATTTGCATGTGTGCAAATGTGTATTCAGTGCCATAATTGTTTTAACTAGTACACAGATGCACACAAATGCATAGGTTTGTAGGTGTGTTTTCTTCTTCAAAGCAGTTATTTTAAAAAAGGGAACATGCTGAGCTTGTTCTGTGATTTGCTACTGTGCCAGCATGGGTAAAATTATTCAGCATTTAGTTTTCCCCAGTGTTTTTGTTAAACATTTTATTATTGCTATGTAACTGTATGTGAAATTTGGGTGATCGAGCTATAGTTGAGAATTGTTTACATGTTGAAAACCAGTGAACTTGACTTTAAATTGTTGCATTTTTGTTTTAATCATTGACAACATTGCCACGCTGTTTGGGCATGGCTTACTGTCTGTAACCTAATTTATTTAGTTTCTTCGTTGATCCATCTGGGGCAGATGCTGCACAGCTGTACAGATTTCACGTGTGACACACCAGTTCATTCAGTGCACTGTCAAATGGTCTCTACTAACACTGCAAGTGGACTTAGGTTTTGCTGAAAGGAGTGCATCTGATGGAGGACAAAAGGACTTTCAATGCTGCCATTTAAAGTTTACAAATATTTTTAAGGCCGTTTGAAAAGCAGCACGATATGAAGAGTAATCTTTGTGTTTTTAAAACCTTTTAAACACTTAAGTTTTGTTAATTTCTTCCATGGAGATATAAGGTAAGAGGTCTTTATCTTAAAAGAATAAAAAATATTAAGGTGTTATTTTTGAAAATCTCAGTGAAACAAATAATGTACATTGTTGGATGCATTTATCAAAAAACCATAATTAGATTTAATTAAATCTGTCAAACAATTTTAGGGGTGGTTAATTTACATACATTAATCAGTTACTCATCTTTGCTCTTTTGGCAGTATATATATATATATATATATATATATTTGTGCTTTCTAAAGATTTTTGACTGCCTCAATTATTTCTTTATATTAGACTACAAAAAATTGCTGTTTTATGAATTGCTGATTTGCTACCTTTGCAAATGAAAAACTTCTGGTCATTTGTGTGTGTGTGTGTGTCCACTGGGTTAGGGGTGGAGTGTTGAGAAGTCAGGAGCAGGCTTAATGTATTAGCAAGGCCCTTTCTGTGTCAGCCCTGAGGCACTCCTCTAGCACACAGGGGTTCTCCTGCTTACAAACTGTCTGAAGGGTTAAATACTTGGACGAGGTTCAAACTCTGAAGCGCCCAGGGAAAGTGCTTCTGAATATGTACAAGTTTCATGTAATTAGTGCTTAATTGTATTAACATATGCAAATTGTCAACTCAGACGCTTGTTCAGCTGGCGGAGATCAGATGAGCAGAAACGGTATATTGTTCCCTGGAAAATAATGGATTTTGAGTTGGACCGTGGCAACATATAACTAGCCATCTAAGTCACACCATTACAAAATTTCATTAGTATCCATGGCGACATTGTTAATTGTGCTGACTAACATCCTCGCTTATAGTGTCCCCCAAAAAGAAAGCATAGATTTCTTAATCCACTTTACAATGACACTTGTTTCTGCACATTTCCCTTGTGTATAATTTGCATATGCAAATGTCATATCTCCCCGTATTGTGTTTCATTCGTTCTAACATTGTAAAAAAAAGAATGACAATGTACCCTAACTATTGCTGGTGTTTTTTTTTAAGCAGTGTCACACAGTATAGAAAAATTTTCAGTATTTATTTTCCTTTAATAAACCATACCGTTTCGTATGATGTCCAGGCCTTAGCAAAAAAGATGCAGAAAAGATTTAAAGGCTATCTTTTTATCTAATATGTAATTAAATTATCATTTTAAAGCAAATACATAATAAAACAAAAACTAACTAATAGTCTCTAGTTTCTTATGGTTAAAATAGGGAAACCCAGAGAGATACTAGTATTCCTGCCGTAATCCTGTTTTTTTGACAGAAATGTAAACTGATATAATTGCTTTTCAGTAGGAGGAATGGGGGTTTATACAAGTGTGAAAGCATCGGAAAGGATTAGCATTTTTTTGCATAATGAAAAGCAGTGTTGAATGGGGCATTCAGTGTTTGACTGAATGACTGAGATGAAAAGGAGATGAAAATGCCCCCTCTTTCTTTATTTCAATGCCTGTCTCTCCCTAAAGATGTGTTTGTTTGAGGGCTTGAGACAACAAGGGCAGGATCCTGTTTCTGATGCTTACCAAGATGCCCTCAAATTTTGTCGTCACGTGAGGCAATATGTATGGTAATGATCCAGTTAGAGATGGATAAATATGGGTTTGTCCTGATGTCTACAGTAAACCACAGCGTATTAGCACTGTAGCCCTCTTTTATAATGCGTGTACGTTCAGCAACCTTCCGTTTTCTGTCGTGTTCGTGTCGTACATTTTTGATGAAACGGGCTTTTTTGTTACTTTGCGCCATTGGTTCTGTACATACGGAACATGGGACTGCTGGTGTCGTGTAGTGTAACGCGACAGCATTGCACCCTAGAATCCGCTGGGGAATGGTTAGCATCTTCCTAAGGCAGATGCTTGAGGAACATGCTGGCTTTGTGGCGGATGGACTGAGGGCTCGTTCTGATGTCGCCACCAGAGCAGCCGTAGGAAACATTACGCGCTGTATCGTCACTGGATTAATTCTGTTCTGTGGAGATGATCCTTCACCATGAATGTAAGCTGCTACAATAGAAATAGTCTTCTGTTGATTTTTTTTTTATTAAACGGGAACTTCTGTCACTGACCTTTCTATGCACTGCAGAAAGCCTTTCATATGGTAATTTTGGCATCATTTTTGAGAAGTAGGAAATGTGGTGTCACTATGTGCTACCAGGCTACTTTGAACGAGGAGATAGCTTTTTTTGTGCCTGCAACTTCAGACTTGCTGCACTGTCAAGGAAGTGGGTGCAAAGTGATTGCAAAGGTGTAAATGTGGACATATTTACCTTTCCTTTGCGCAATGCATTAGAAATGTTTGTTTTCTATTGCTGTGTCTTGAATGTGGTTGAAGAGCGATGCAGGTTATGGTATCTGACAAGTTGGGTCTTTCTCAGACATGTTTGGACAGTGTTTTCCAGATGTAGATTTTTCTCACAGTTAGTGTCCACGGTGCTCAGATGCAGTCCACGTATGCCTGCTGTCTTATAGCACTGCAGAAATGCAGTGTATGTTTCTCTGTGGTGAAGGAAGGATCCATGTCAGTTCAGAGCAAAATACATCTATGCATGGATGCAGGAAGGCTGTTCTGGCAAAAATTACTTATGAAGCACATTCTTTGTTTCCGTTGAAAACTTTTATTATTTCTTTTAAAGCTTGTTTTATATCATGTTGATATAAAATTACAATTTTCCGGTATGTCTGTGGTTCACGGTAATATGCTGTTACCATTTAATTTGTCTTTGGTTCAGCCTGTTTATGCAGTACAGATTTTTTAACCAGTTAAAAGAGGAGAAATTAGATGATCGTAAGCATTAGAAGTAAAACAAAAAATGTCCAGATTTTCCAATTGCTCACATGACTTCTTCTGAATCAGTAACAGATTTTGTGAGACAATTAAAACGTGATTTGCAACATACCAAATATCTGTATCCTAACATTTCACTCGAAATCCATTGGTTTTAAAATTGGAAAAACTAATGATTAGTACAGGTTAAGCTAAAAGAGTTGGACATTTTGTGTGTGTAAATGCAGCTGTGTTCGTTTAACCCTCCGGTATCTGGGCTTCTATTAGAGAGTGTGTAGAGTGATGTTGATGAATTAAGTTCAACGATCCAAACGTCATCTGGCATGGCTGCCTGTTTGCACCAATGTGTGTTGTATGAAACCAGAGGCTGATCATAGCTCAAGGTTACCAAGTGCTGTGCCAGCCCATAGGGTTCTCCTCTCTGTTCTGTGGTCAGTTTGTTTGGATATAATGTCTGCGATTATCCGCCACGACAGGCACAACGCAACAAAGACGGCCTATGCATTTTCCAGAAGCTGAGCGACAGTTTTTATGTTCCCACTGGAAACAATTCATGTTACGGTTGTTTTATGTCAGAATTATGCATCTCATGTGAATGCGGATAGTTTTAATAATTAAAATTTTTAGGAATATAAAGACATGTCTTACATCATTATATATTTCACGCATTACCGTATGGTTTTTGACAGCAGTCGGGAGGTGAGCGATTTGAAGCTTTCTTACGTGTAAATAGGTGTTTGAGAAGGCAGGTGAGGGCCTTACATTGGAGAAGAATCAATGGCACTCCGAAGGAAGACCTTCCTGTCATTTCAAGCAGCAAACGTGGGTATTGAGATAAAAGACCAACTGACACTTGACTTTGTGGGAAAGCGGCAAGGGCGCATTCCATTTTAGATGGACAAATGGCTTAAGGGCCGTCCTCGTGAAAGCAAGACGGGGTCCCGAGGTGGGTCGGGTCCGACAGGTCGCACCCAGTGCAGCTGGTCACGTAATGGGCTCGCTGTCAACAAGAAATTAACAAAAATGTCTGCTCCATACAGCAGCGCTTTACAATGATGCTTGTGGCTTTTGAATCTGTTTTCAAGTGGGGCCAGATTCCATTTACAACAATAGGGGGCATTGTATATTGTTTTTTTTTTTCTTTAGTTTTTTTTTTTTTTTTTAGTTGCAAACATGGCTGCTGTTATTCCATGGGCTGCGTGCGTCAGGTTTAAAGCCAATGTGGGCTCACCACGCCTCGTAAGATATTTCCACATTTTTGATTATTGTTTTACCCTCCAATTGTCTGTGAGGATCAACTGCATTATTAGCCATTATGAGAAGGATGAGATGATAATTAAATATGTATGAGTCTGGTGTATTGAATAAACAGATAAATGAGAGCCAGGCTCATGAATATGCAAAGTGAATGCTTATTCCTGTGTATCATGAAACGAGGTGATTAACATGGGCATTCCACCTGTGGGGAGAGAGGTTCTTTCCAGACACATGGCTGGCTGAGTGTTTGTATTGGGGCAGAGGTTGAGTACAGCTACAGAAATCCCCAGAGTAGTGTTTAGTTAATACTAGTCTTCTCATATCCTGTCTCAGTCTAGTCTGCCATCCACACTCCAATAGCCTTTAATTATTTGTCTTGAACACGTTTAAATGTTCCAGCTGTTTAAAAATAGCACATGGCACAATAACGAACGTAGTTTTCATTATTATTAACTGAAATGTTTAGTTGTTGTAATAGTTCCAGTAATTTAAATGCATTTGGATTTGTGTAACTGACAGCAGTACCTATGATGTATGAGGTGTGTGGGTGTAGACTAAACAGAGAAAGTATTTTATGAAATTTACCTCAGCGTAAGGCACGTCTTGCCCTTAGATGTTGCTCTACTGCTGAACAGCTCTTTAAAGAAAGAGGGGATTGAACTTGTCATGGTTGCAAATTGAACTTTACTGGGCTGCTGGTGGACAGTGTCAGAAATCCATGACAGCTGAGCAATACTTGCTATAGTTTTAATTATATTACATGTTCTCTTTTATTTTAATAATAATAACAATAATAATAATAATAATAATAATAATAGTGTGATGTTTAAAAAACATTTAGGTGTGTAAAATCTGATTTGTGTTAAAAGAACTTAAAGAAAAATTGACACCTTGAAATAATTAGTTCAGAAGTTCTTATTAATATGCATTTAAAAGTCCGTTAGGAGAAATACAACATTCCGCTTTACTAAAATCAGATCAGAGGTTTCTGAAAAGATCAAGCCAAGCACTTAATAGCTCAGCTTTTAGGGAAAAGAATGATACTAATTGGTGTTATTGGGGTGGCAGCCTCCTCGGTATTTTATATTCCGTAAGTTTTCTGTTGTTTAACGGTACTTTTCTTAGTTCTTCCGTTTAATTATTTATTTTTTAAACCTTTGCTGTATACATACCTGGTGAGTTCCCATATGTCTGTCTTTGTTGTATGCTTAAGCGTTCCCCTAATGTTTTGCAAATGCTTGGTTTTTTTTCCTGCCTGGTCCTTGACAGCGAACCGGATTTGTCCCGGTGCATTTATGTTCAGAGCCCAGATGTAATCAACATTCTTTCCTTTAGTGGTGTTTGTAAGCAAACTTTAATTAACTTAGTGTTGCATTGAACGCTGGGTTAATTTGCTGTTGGGAAGACATTGTTGACCTGGCAGAGCCCCCCGACTTCTCGTCAAGGTTTAAACGAGTCACAGAGCAGTTCGTGGCCTTTCCGCTTTATCCACTTCACTGGTAAAGCACTTGTGCTGGTGCAAAAACTGTTAGAGAGAGCAGCATGTGGCATAGGAAGCCAGCACGAGTCCTCCTGAGGCTCTCTTCAGGGTGAGCTCTGTGAGATATGTACTCACACTTCAAATTATGAACACTTTTAGTGACTTTAATAGTTTGGACAGTAAAAATGTTATAACTAATTGTACAGTTTTGATCCTGGTCATCTGAATGTATGCAGTTTCATAGCTAAAAATTCTGTTCGGTCGCTAGAAACTAGGGGTAATTACCAGGGGTAATTTGACTACTAGTTTTCATTAAATCAAGTTAATCTGAAAAAAGGAATAGTTACTTGTGGTCTAGAGTTATGCTTATATCAAAGGAAGGGAGTTTGTTTATAGTGAAAACATGATTTTATGTAAACATTTTAACCCGGACCTTTCACTGACTTTTCTTTTTTGAGAAAAAGTGTTTAAAAGGAGAGTATTTTTTTATTGATTTTTTTTATGCCACTTTTTTATATACAGAACATCTGAAACCAACTTGAAAGCTCTGAAGATAGATGTATCAGAACAGTACACTGCTGTGTGTACATACATAATGGATAAAGTGGTAGGTTAGATCTGTATTTTGTTGTGGCAGAGGTCAAACTTTGAACAGACACCGGAATAAACACTGTTTAAAAAGCAAATTCTTTTGGTCTAAAGTTCATTTTGAGAAATCTCTAATTAAATACAGTCTGAGTTAATTAATAATTATTGAAATAAAGAAAAAACCCAATAAAGGTCTGTAACAATACTCCAGGTTTCTTTCTTGAAAAGAAAGGGATGCCTTCTTAATGAGTGTTACTATTGATTATTATGTTTTTTGTTTGTTTTGTCTGGTATGTTTTTGCTTGGACATATGCACTCACCAATGGGGATGCGATATGAAGCTTTAAAAAGCGCTTTGTGGTTAGCTGTTGAAATGATTGCTTGGACACTTGGCCTGAAATTGTGTTTATAAACATAATGACAGAAGAGAAGGCGGTAGAGCAGGATCTGAACTTTACGTGTTTGTTGTTTCCCAGGGAAAATGACAGTAAGAAAGGTCCTCCTCACTTGGCAGAAATGGCACTGCAATTACAGAGGCACAGCTCTCTCAGAAAGAGACAGGCAGGGCCCTTAAACGAAGCACTTACTGTTCTGAAAGTGATCAGCCAGCTGCATGAAGTTGTGTCAGTGCAAACCGATAAATAAATCTGCATATGCTAGGCAAATCTTCCTGCTTCTCTCTAAAAGAGTTCAAACCTGTCTTACATCCTTTAAGAAAAACTATTGACATGATGTGATGCTCCTGAACCAGTTGTAGTTTGAGATTTCCTGTCTTTTAAGATATATGCATGTACAATTTATCTGTGTGTACGTATAGTGTTTCTGAATTATTTTGAAAGTTAATCTGCAGTATTCAGATTCTTGACCGGTTTTAGAAATGTGTTAGCTATTCCTTTTTAGGCCACACATTTTAGAATGTGATTAATTAGGTTCTCAGCAGAGACAGTCCTATTTTCACATTTGCATGTGCTAATTCCCAACAACGAGACCAGAGTTAGTGTTGTCCCAGACTATATTGTACACTTTCTGTACGATTATTTCACAGGTCATGATATTTAATCAGTTATACAAATATGCTTATAATAAAATAGTTAAGGTTTTTGGACAAATTATACGGTAATTGCTATTCAGACAGTGGCTGCATGAGGCATAATGGTCCAACATCATGTTCCCTATAAAATGCTGCGCTTTTATTCAGTGACAGACCCAGTTGGAAGCTGTAGTTTTCTGTCACATGGTGTAAGAACCTGTGCTACTTCCTAAAATATTTGTCTCCCTCAACTTTTACTGTTGTTTGCGTGATCCCAATATGCGTGTGTGAAAGGTGTCGAAGCTGCTGTTTCCGCTGTCTCGCTGCTGTGTGCAAACACACTTCCAGTGACATATCAATTTTCACCGAGCGATGAAATTGTATTGAGTGATGTACAATGGCTACAAGCAGTAACAAAGACACCTTGCTGTTGCGTAAACACTATTCGGGACAAATCAGATGCGTGCTTTTTAATTCACTAGACATTTGGAGCTAGTCAGTAAATCTTATAGAAATATTCACTGATAACCTTTATTTTTTTCCAGGACAACAGTATATCTCTCTTCAATTTTTTTTCAGTCGTTTGCATTTTTTAAACACTGTGATGCTTTTGTCTTTAGACTCATGTGACCTTAACGATGATTTTTGTTATTCGTTACGACTTTATTGTTCTACACACTGTACACGAGTTTGGTTTGACCAGTAGATTCATGTTTGTTTATTTATTTTATAACACCGGGATTACCTCATAATTTTCATTGAAACACACAAATAAGATTATTACTTCTTTTGCCACTGTTGTTTTATATTATATTATATATATATATAATATTCGTATTCTTATGCACCACAGGGGAAAATAAATTCTTACTACAAAGATTATTTTGACACAGGAAAGACCGATTAAAGCATTCAAATGAATACAGACTTTTGTCTCTTCTGATAGTTTTAAAGTGACTCATTTAAAAGGTGGTCCTCCCCAGCAATATCAAGTGTTTTGGTGTCCATATTAAAATTACTGCCTGGAAATTACGTGTCCTCCTTACCAATTAGGCTAAAACACTCATCAAGGGAATAAGCCGCGTTGAAATGCAAGATAATGTGCTGATTTGCATCTCGGAGCTTGCTCTTAACGAAATACACACATGGTGTGTGGAATGAGGCTGTTGGTGTGTCTCGGATGGAATGAGGTAGGGCCCTGGGGCTTCATTAGGGCTTCCTCCCTCGCCCCCACGTTCTTGCTTCTAAAGCATGATTAGAGTTAAAAAAAATAAAAATAATAAAACCGTCTAAGCCCATACCTTGACTGTAAGACCTGGTCCATTAGGACCAAAGTGTGTTACAGGGCCAGGAAAGCAGGAAGAGGCCGGACACCAGAACATAACGCCTTCCTGTTGGAGCAAGATAACAAACGCGATTTTGAAAACAGAATCTTCATACTAAAAACCAGGCAGTCAGGGTTTGCCAATTCTGTCCTTTGTTGTCCTCTTCTCATATTTAGGTGAATTTTTTTCCCCTCTATTAATGATAATAGCAATTATAATTTTCATGAAAGGCAGAGAATTTTTTTTATTTCTCACAAGGTTTACTTTTAAATTAAATTAGCCGTTGCTCTTTGTGGCGACCCAGGCCAAAAGTTGCGGCTGCGCTGGGTGACGTCGCCACACATTCCTCTGTGGTGCTCTTCATTAATCCCACCCCCTCCCTCCCCAGGGCAGTGGCTGGGAAGGTAGATGGGCGTCACAGGAGAGTTGTGAGGCAACAGCGGGAAACTCTAAGCCGGTTAATGCAGTATAATTGTCTGGACATAGACTGGACTTTGTTTGTGCGGTTTGCTTCGAATCAGCTGTAATTAACTGCAGAGTGTTTCCAGATTGTCAGCAGAAGGGGGGAAAAATGACTGCTTTTCTCTTTTAAAGCTAAAATTATCATGGAGGTTGTGTTCTTTGATACTGCTCCTGCTGTGTTGTCAAATGCATGTGGTTATTTATGTAAATTCATTTGTTTTGGAAGAGCCAGCAGCTATATGATGTATGAGGAGCTTTGTGGGCAGGGGGGAGGGGTGGTGTTTTTCGGTTAATCGGCATTATTTCTCCTGCCCTAGCTATTCTGACCTTTGACCTGGATGATGTTTGCTTCCATTCTTTCTCATTGCTGTTCTCAGGTAAGTCCCCTGGAAATGTAGAAGTTAGCATAAAGGGAATTTGGTAACGTAAGATCCCAAGGTCAGATTACCCATGGCCAGTAGCTTCAAAAGAACCGGCAAAATGCTCACTTTGAGTTTTAAATTAATTAATTTCTTCCAAAAATTGCTAAACAAAAAAAACAAAAATGAACAAACCAATTACTGAACCAGCCTTTGAGTTTCAGTCATCACACTTAATGTGTAATAATACGTCTTTTCTTTAAACTGGAAGGTCTGACAGCTAGTTGTGCTGAAGGAGAGACTTTGCTGTTTTACCTCTGGGCACAAAGCGTGTCAGCCAGAACACTGTGCAAAGCAGGTCTGCCAAAACTCCTTTTTCTCCCTGGCTCGGCAAGCCCTTTTCTTTTGGACTTTAAACATAAAGAATTAAGCCTTAGTGTGGCCTTGGAGTCCAAAGAAACTCTTGATGCTTGAATAATACTACTTTGATGGATTTTTCATCAGTCCTTTCTACATGGCAACAAATAAACAAGTATAATTACACTTCTGGAGGCCCATTCACAGTATTGTCAGGATTAGATATATGTGCCGTTTTCAAACTGTGCCTCTCTTTTGTCTTTGCCTAACTCGCTATGACATTTTGATAGAGGATTTGGTGTTAGCAAAAGGCCACAGCAAAGACAGTGATGACCTTTCGCAAACCTGATATAATTCAAGGATATTTCGTTTATTTTTCTTATCTGACTTTTACAAGTTGCAACGGCTCTCGTTATCTAGGCACGCTAACTTTTAACCCGAGTTTCCTTAAAAAAAAAAAAAAAAAAAAAAAGAAGAAGAAGAAGAAAATACAGGGAGAAGGGACACAAAAAGGAGAGAAATCCCACGCTTAAAAAGCTTGCCGTTCTCTGCAGAGAGCCGCTGAAAAGCAGATGGGGAAGGGGGGGGGTGGATAGAGAAAAACAATAGGCAAAGGGAGTGTTTTAGCCTTCTTTCCCAAGAACTTAGCACTCTGGCAAACCTAGCATTCCAGGCCCATTATTCCGTCTCTTGATCAGATCACATTCTTTTTAATCACTTCACAAGCGGTGTCTCTGCGGAGCGCGGAAGAGGGCTGGGACAATCTTAATTAAAAAACAGAGGTAGAAAACACAGTTTGCCACGTCTTTGTTCTAATGTGAGCGAGAGCGAGTTTCGGTTCAGGCCGATCTGTCCCTATTGTTTAGCATTTTTTTTTTTTTTACTTTTAAGTGAAAGATCTTTGTGTAGGTAGCTTTTTGTTGGTATGTTGTGTAGGTTGAAAAAAGTGCGGCAGGCGGGAGACAGAGGAGAGCAGTTTCACAGTTAGGCTCCCACACAGAGGGGGCTGCGGTGGCTTTTAGAACGTTCTCTCCCGCTTTGCGTTCGGTGCTGTTCTGGTGCAGAGGCTTGTTGGAAACACAGAGGGCTGGGAATGAGAGGGTATGTACTGGCATCTTTCTTCTTGTGGCCGGGCGATACATTTTAAAAGCTTTTCGCTATAGGTTTATTTGCTCTATACATGACTGATGTGAACTGGGGAAGTGGCAGATCAACTATACCTGGCTTTGTATTGCGTAACAGTATAGTAACATTGGCACTACATTTTTACAAATGTGTGTATCAAATTATGAAATATCAATTAGAAACTCAGTTTCCTCCACTGAACAGATTGTACCTGTCATCCACTGAATTGTGTAATAATCTGATTGGTTTTTTTTTTTCTTTGGTAGTTTTAACAGGTGTAGAATGTGAAAGTTGCATGTGTAGGTGATAGCTGATGGGTCTTTAAGGTCACATTATTTTTTGTTAGCAGGATTGTGGTTCTGTGTGCTTTCAGAGGCTTGTGGATAGAGACACACTAGCAGGTGGAAAGCCTGTGTGCTACATGGTCCAGCACACAGAGATAGAAGGTCATGTGAAGCTCTGCTGAAGGCTTCATCGTGTGTTCTCATAGCAAAAGTATTAAAATGATAAGGAAGGTATTTAGTTTTCATTTAAATAGCAAAGTAACTGTGTTCTTGTATTGGTCCAGTGAAGATCCCACTTTGTTTGTGTGTGTGTTTAATCCTTATTAAAATTTAAGTTATAAGATGTATATATCTGTGTAGCCATGAGTATTCACTTATTTGAATACTGAAGAAGTGTGTGCCCAGTTATACCGTATAAACCTGCTTTGTGCTTTGCTGAAGCTGTGGTAGCAGGTGAACTTTGTCCAGCTCATCCCCTTTTCAAACCTTTCTGAATTTCTCCCTGCCTTCTTGTCAGGTTCCTGTGTCCACTCCTCTATGTCTCAGTTTACACATTAGGCTCGCTCAGGGCAAAAAATGGTTTTAAACACCCAGTACTCCATGCTTAATATCTACAGGATGGTTTCACCCAGCCTAGCTATTCATGGGTTGTATTAAATTAGTCTACAAAATTGCTTTGTAAAAATGCAAAAAAAAAATAATAATAATAAAAAAAAAAATGCAGAGACAAGACCTGCAGACCTGCTTAGTGCAAGGTTGAAGAGTGATGAGAAATTTTCTCACTTAATTTTCATAATTGTAATAGTTACCAATTATTCCTTGTAAACATGTATATCTTAAAAGAAATCCAGGATTTATGGTGCTGCTACCAAACATTAGATTGTTGAAGTCAGAATGTTGAAGTATTAAAGTGATGTTGACCAGGTGTGATTTCAGAAGCCCTCTTGAATAACTGCAGTTGGTGGATGTGTGGTCACCTCAGAGCAGCTTTTTTTCAGGGGTTCTCTCTCATTCCAGCATGCTTTGCTTTTTTAATGGTCCAACATGTAAGAAGAGGTGTACCAGCAGCCTCCACTATTTTTCCCTGAACAGCATCTGAGGGGAGGCTTCCCAGAATGCCCTGTTCTCCTTTATGGGCGAGCATGTGAGAGGGGCTTCTCAGTATCCCCTGTTCTTTTTCAGGGATCTGCATGTAAGAGGAGGTTTTCCAGCATCCTCTGTTCATTTTATGGGTCAGCATGTAAGTGGAGGCTTCCCAGAATGCCCTGTTCTCTTTCACAGGCCAGCACATGAAAGGAAGCTTCCCAGCATCCTTTGCTGTT
Organism: Chitala chitala; assembly: GCA_025773905.1. Lineage (NCBI taxonomy): Eukaryota > Metazoa > Chordata > Actinopteri > Osteoglossiformes > Notopteridae > Chitala > Chitala chitala. The sequence goes on from JABJVR010000029.1 coordinate 6,717,669, forward strand.
TTTCAGATGTCCATATGTGAGAAGAGGGTTCCCAGTATGCTCTGGTCTTTTTATGAACCAGCATGTAATAGAGGAGGCTTTTTCCCAGAATGCCCAGTTCTTGTTCAAGGGCCAGCACATGAGAGGAGGCTTCCCAGCATGCTCTGCTCTTTTTATTGGGCTAGCATGTGAAGAGGGGTGTCCCAGCATCTTCCATTGTTTTTCAGCATCTGTGCGTTGTCCACATCCTATCAGCTGGGTCCTCGGCCAGGGGAAGAACTCGCGGTGGGCCCACATCTGCATTCCTGGCAACGGGAAGCAAAGCATTCAGGTTTCTAGCCTGTGAGAACTGAGCGAAGACACTTCATCAGCAGGACCAGTGTGTGTGATTGGCTGAAGCTAGGCAAACGGCTGATTGAGGCTGTGGCAGCTGAAAGATGGGCAGGTTTCCACGATTGATAATGCTACAGTGGTATTTCAAATGGTGTTCTTCATGTGCTCTTTTATTTTTTTTTTTTAGAAAGAGGAAGAAAAATGCATGGGATCATCCCTGGGAATGATTGAACTGGATGTGCAGCAAATACATTTTCATTTAGTCACTTGTCAGGGTAGCAAAAGCATTGGGACGGGTGGTGATTAGTGTGTAATCAGGGCTTAAAAACCTATTGATGGATATCTAAGCAAGATCTGGACTGAGTATATTTCAAATGAGATGCTTGGGAATAAAGGAAATATTTTTCATATAAGATAAACTATTCCAGTGATTTTGGTCTTGTTAATTATTGTCAGCTAATTAAGATCATTCTGTGCCATATTTAGAAAATTGATTTTTTTTTTTGTTCTCAACGCCTGTTTGAAAGATGTGAAGTGGGATATACTTTTCCTTAAACTTTAATGAAAGTTTTAAAAATGTTTTCAATTTTTCTTCATTTTGGGACATGCTATCATTTTAAATGGATTTTTAGGCCTCAGTCATAAAACACTGAATCCATCAGTCATTGTTATGAAGCTTTGTGGCTGAGCTATTAGCAATGTAAATGCTACCTGAACAGGACTCTTCTTAAATCATATTGATGTATGACCTGTAGATGTGCAAATTTCAGACAGTGATATTGGAAAGCCATGGGTTAGGGTGAACAGTGAATTTATTATTATAATTATGTTTTATATATAAAAACAGCTTGTCTTGCTTTATTTTTTATCCAGGTCCCCGACAGGCCGGATGAAATGAGATCCCCATGTAGTGATTGCCATGGAAACCTGTGACTCCCCTTCTATCTCAAGGCAAGAAAATGGGCAGAAGATATCAAAGCTACGTGAGACGACACATCTTGATAATGAGGTGCCAGAGGAAGTTGCAGGGATGGAGCCCGACAACGAAAACAGCCCCGCGGATGACGACCTGAGGACAGACGACAGCCGGAGAGAGATCGCATCAGGACTGAGCACTGAGCATGTTGGTGCCCCCAGGGCCGCCGCTGCCGCAAAAGAGATCCCTTGCAACGAGTGCGCCACTTCTTTTTCCAGTTTACAAAAGTACATGGAGCACCACTGCCCAAACGCACGCCTTCCCCTCCTGAAGGACGAGAACGAGAGTGAGGTCAGTGAACTGGAGGACAGCGACGTGGAGAACCTGACGGGGGAGATCGTTTACCAGCCTGACGGCTCAGCTTTCATTCTTGAGGACTCCAAAGAAAGTGGCCAGAATGCCCCGCCCGGAGCAAAAAGCCTCTTTTCCCCGGCAATGTTTGTGAATCCCCAGGCCGTTGCTGGGGACAAGACCGAACAGTCTGCCACCACGCCCGTTTCCTTCTACCCGCAGGTCATCAACACATTTCACATCGCTTCATCCCTCGGGAAACCGTATACGGCCGACCGGGCTTTCCCAAATACCTCAGCGTTTGCAGGAGTCGGTCCTGTGTTGCACAGTTTCCGTGTCTACGATCTCCGGCACAAGAGTGACAAAGACTATCTGACCATTGACGGCGCCGCCAAAAACTCCTGTGTGTCCAAAGATGTTCCTAATAATGTGGATTTGTCCAAATTTGATGGCTGCATAAGTGATGGGAAAAGGAAACCCATTCTGATGTGTTTCCTGTGCAAGTTGTCTTTTGGTTATAGTAGGTCATTTGTAACCCATGCTGTGCATGATCACCGGATGACCCTCAACGAGCAGGAGCAGAAGCTCCTGAGTAATAAGTATGTCTCTGCCATTATACAGGGCATTGGCAAAGACAAAGAACCTCTTATAAGCTTTTTGGAACCAAAAAAATCCAACTCTGTGTTACCCAGTTTTTCTACTGCAAACTTTATGGGTCCCGACTCGGGCTTTCGTGGTTTATGGAACGCTTTTCATGTTGAAAATGGCGACTCTTTGCAGGCTGGCTTTGCCTTCTTGAAAGGAAGCGCAAGTTCTGCCGCCTCCGCAGACCACCTGCTAAGGAACCCTCAGATGCCAAAGGCTGAAATGAACCTTGGGGGCCTGTCCGCTTCGGCGACAAAGATGCCCGCTGGCGGCCTGCCTCTGAATGGCATGTCGTCGGGGGCGGGGGGCGTGGACCAGGTGAGCGACTGTGAAAGGCAAAAGGACGTTAGCACTTTGCATTCGAATGGGGAGTTCCCCATCAAGAGCGAGCCTGGAGAAGCAGTCGATGCAGATGAAGATGAAGACGCGTACTCAAACGAACTCGATGACGATGGCATAGGTGAACTAGTGGATAGCGCTAGTAGCAAAGATTTCCCTCTGTTAAACCAAAGCATTTCTCCTTTATCGTCCAGTGTGCTAAAATATACTGAAAAGGGTACCTCTTCTTCCTCTGTGACTGTTTCTGATGATGTAGAGAAGAGTAAGCAGACTGCTGCACCTAGGGATAGTAGCAGCGATACCAATAGCTATTGCGAAAGTGGCAAGGATTACACGGAGTCTAGCGGGGGTCGGGAAGGCACTCCGACCTCTCTGCCTCATGACCTGATGCGAAGGGATGACGAAAGCCCGGGCCCTCCTCACCAGCAAACTGCTATGCCCGGCACTCCTGGCACAGGGGAAGGCTCTCCTGGCAGCGGCATCGAATGCCCCAAGTGCGACACTGTCCTGGGGTCGTCCCGGTCGCTGGGTGGGCACATGACCATGATGCACTCGCGGAACTCTTGCAAGACTCTGAAGTGCCCAAAATGCAACTGGCACTACAAGTACCAGCAGACCCTGGATGCCCACATGAAGGAAAAGCACCCTGAGTCTGGGGGCTCCTGCGTCTACTGCCGAACGGGCCAGCCGCACCCACGGCTTGCCAGGGGTGAGAGCTATACTTGTGGCTACAAGCCATTCCGCTGCGAGGTGTGTAACTACTCGACGACTACCAAAGGCAACCTCAGCATTCACATGCAGTCTGACAAGCACCTGAACAACGTGCAGACGCTGCAGAACGGCGGTGCAGAGCCGGTGTACAACCACTCGGTGCCCGTCTCCAGCGCCAGCATGAGCAGCTGTGGCACGCCCTCCCCCTCCAAGCCGAAGCAGAAGCCGACATGGCGCTGCGAGGTGTGCGACTACGAGACCAACGTGGCGCGGAACCTGCGCATCCACATGACCAGCGAGAAGCACATGCACAACATGATGCTCCTGCAGCAGAACATGAAGCAGATCCAGCACAACCTGCACATGGGCCTTGCGCCGGCTGAGGCCGAGCTCTACCAGTACTACCTGGCCCAGAACCTCGGCCTCGCCGGCATGAAGCTGGACAACCCAGCGGAAGCGCAGATGATGATCAGCCCCTTCCAGCTGGATCCCGCGGCGGCTGCCGTGCTGACTCCGGGTCCTGGTAAGCGGCCCTTGGCCTCCGACCCCATATGATTCTGACGTCATCACTGTTCGTCTATCAGAAGTATCGCATGTAGTAATAATTAAAACGTGGCTGCATTTTAGGCAGAACACTTCATTTCATTAGTCATCTTTGTCCTGTAAGAATTTCTGATAAATATCAATTGTAGGAAGCAGATTTCCCAAGAGGATTTTTGTTTAATGGATGACTCAATATATGCACATTCTTTCTCTGTTCTTGGACCCTTGGGTCATGCTTTTGAAATATGAAATCTTACTTATTTTATTTTAATCACTGCTGTTTTTCAGCTTCCAGAATAATTAGTTTATGAACTCATTTTCCTCTAAACTGTGGGGGTTTCACATAAAATGTGATCACTTATAGGTATTTAATATCTTCTCTCAGTCTGGACGATGTACAGCATTTATTATATAGACATACGAAGAAATATGTTAAATGCTGACATTGTGTACATACATGTTTTTATCTACTTTTCACAGAAATGATCAAATCTGCGAGCAAGAGTGAAAAGATAAAACAAGCAGCTTACAGTTGCTTAAATGTTCTGTAGTCTGGCTTTTAAGGGCTAAACGTGTCAGACTCTTTTGTATTGATCAACTTTCACATCTTTGAAAACACAAATTCAAGAATGACATTACACCCGCAGGAGTAATTAAAGCTATCTGATGAGGGATTTTAGAAGTTGAAAGGAATGATTGTAATTGATCCTGATTCAATCCTATTACAGCTTTTTATAGTGTAATCTTTATAGAAGTCATACAGAGCACAAAGGCTTATTTTATCAAATCCTTTTGTGTGTGTTCTACAATGATCTTTGTGCATTCTTGTAATTTTATTTAATAAAAACCTTTTCTTTCTTTCTCCCCCTTTCTCTCTCTCTCTTTTCCTATTGGTCTCTCTGTCTGTGTCTGTTTTCTCTTTGTTTTTACTTTTGGGGTTACTCTGTCTCTTGTCTTCCTCTTTCTCTCTTTCAATCTCACTTTGTCTTTCTTTGTCTGTTTTTACTCTGTCTCTCTCTCTCTCTCTCTCTCTCTCTCTCTCTCTCTCTCTCTCTCTCTCTTTCTCCCCCGCCCTACCTCCCGCCCGCGCACCATCGCCCTCCTCTCACCTTTCCCCCCACTACGCAGTAAATAATGAGGTGGCATCAGAGATTCGTCTTACCAGTGGTCAGCTAATGGGTGATGACCTGTCCGTGCTCTCCGCCGGGGAGCTGTCACCTTATATCAGCGACCCACTGCTGAAGCTGTTCCAGTGTGCCGTGTGCAACAAATTCACCTCGGACAGCCTGGAGGCCCTGAGCGCGCACGTGAGCACGGAGCGCTCGCTCCCCCAGGAGGAGTGGAGGGCCGTGATCGGAGACATCTACCAGTGCAAGCTCTGCAGTTACAACACGCAGCTCAAAGCCAACTTCCAGCTCCACTGCAAGACCGACAAGCACATGCAGAAGTACCAGCTGGTGGCCCACATTAAAGAAGGGGGCAAGGCCAACCAGTGGAGGTTAAAGTGCATCGCCATCGGCAACCCCGTGCACCTGAAGTGCAATGCGTGCGACTACTACAGCAACAGCGTGGAAAAGCTGCAGCTGCACGCAGCCAGCCAGCGTCATGAGGCGGCGCTGAGGCTCTACAAGGTACGTACCTGTGGCAACTCGAGTGCTAACACCTGGAGGCAGGTGTGTCTCCCGGCCTCGCCCGCCACCTTACGTCTCAGCAGCTAGCTCGACCCCAGAACGGTAGAAATGCTAATCAGCCGTAGCCAAAGCATTAAGCAGAAGTCATTTTTTAAGATAAATAAACGACTTGAAGTAGCGTGGCATGCTAATGCAGCTGGTGAGGCTTTGCCGGGCCTGAATTCCACTGAGTACGCGTCTCGTCTGTGTAGGGGAAATAAGTGCAAGGTGGAGGGTTGGTTTTCATGCACCTTAATTCTGTGATGTCAGATGTCATTAGCAGACCTGTAAATTTGATTTGGGCCCTGTATCCTGCCTGCTTCGCCCCCCCTTCCCTCTCGTACTCGCCTGTTAAGTGCAGGGAGAGAGTCTAAGCTACACCACACAGTGAGGTTTCTGCCAGCCCACTTATGTGATGCCTTTGGAAATCAAAGTTAATTGAGTTTTTTTTTTTTTTTTTTTTTTTTTTTTTAATTATTAAAAATATAAACAGTATTTAATGACAGGGGCAGAGGTATAATATTTTTTTTAAAATCCTTCCCCAGTTTTAATCAGCCTTGTTATCTGCTGAGTGACGGTAGCCTTCAACTCCTTGTAAACAGCTGAAGTGACTAATTTTCTGTGTCTTCTGTGTGTGCGCGCGCGCGTGTGTGTGTGTGTGTGTGTGCATGCGCATGTGTGACAGGAGTATGGGGTGCTGCATCTTTCTAATGCCTGTTGTTTTAATAAGACAAATGTTTTGCTTGTGGTGTGAGTATTGAATTCCAGAGGAGATGCCCCCCCACTCTGTTACTTTCATATTTTGCTGATGGATTTTAGGCTTTCAGCTGATAGCTGATACGTTCAGGAGAAAAAGAGTGTCTCCTCTCGTGTTAAAGTGCTTTCGGGTGTTGACTTACTTGAATGGTGTGATTGCCTGAAACAATAATAATGACATTCTGAAATCACAGACTGACATTACATCCCAGACTCATTAGAGTACTTTTCAGGATAAACTTTATTAACATAATGAAGATCTATTGACCAGCATTAGTCACTTTTGGCTTGCTATACTCATAAGCCAGACTTGGCTGTGTATTTATAAAAGTTAATATGGCTGCTGACAATGGCCAATAAGACTGTACAGAAAATTGGCAGTCATTAGAGAACCGCGTTTTGATTAGTCTGATTAAAAGCTAAGGTATGAGCCCCACTGAAATATAAAATCAGTGGAAGGAAAATAAAAATATGAAACTGTAAAAGGGCAGTATAGTGTCATGTTTTCCAACAATTCAGTTTTAACCGCCCTCATCTGGAAAGTGTTTAAAAGTAAGGAGAAATACAATAATGATACACGGGCTCTCACTGTATCCTGAGACGCAGATAGTGTCGCTAATGCGACTGTTAGTAACTGAGCAACAAAGAGCAAATCCTGCGACGGGTGAAGTCAGCGTGAGCCAGATGAAGCCGTGAAAGAACTGCAAGTGGAATTTAGAGGCCCAGAATGAGAGAATGGGTCCATGGGAAGGTTTTAAAATCCTCAGCAGTTTAAAATGGGTGGGGGATGTGGTAACAGGGAGTGGTGAAGGGGGAGGCAGTAATTCTCTAAGCAAATAAAAAAAGATTCCATGGCAACAAAGACCATTTCAGATCACGAAAGAAGAAGAGTAGATTGAAGATTAGAAGGTGAATAAGTCCCAGTTCAGATATACAGCCTTAAGGTGTAGTAGCACATATATACAAGTGATATATGTGTTGTGATGATTAATCCCTATTGTGCGCACACACACACACACACACACACACACACACACACACACAGTTATTTCACAGACACCCAGAAGTGCTCACTTTGACCCAGTCCGTAGTCACTAAACACCTACAAATCTGAACATCCTCACACTGAAATTAAAATTACAGTAACATGGAGAGCTGTGCCGCCTATAATGTTATTGCTCCTATTTTTATTGTATACACAGGCAAAATAATCAAGAGATGTATATTTGCATATTAAATGCAGTTTTAATCAGTAATGCCTCTTTGACCCATGTTGTGCTTGTCAATGAGCTTGTCTGAGACCAAACAGAAAACCTTCCACTGACCTGGACGCAGGTTTAATTTTGAAAAACTGAATACTGCGACTTTGGGACCATTGATTATTATTGTGGTGCACAGAAAAAAAAAACGTAGTTCACAATCACATATTTTTTTAAACCTTTTATCTTAGAATTCCAGACTACCGCTTTTTGTGTCCTGTAATGCCATTTTCAGGAAAAAACGGTAAAGTGATTGAAGCAGAACTGACACCAGAGCTTTTATGCGCGTCCCGACGTTTTATTTATTTACCGTTCCCCTCGCTGGCCGGCGGACAGGTGGAAATTTGTAAGAGATGTTCTGCGCTTTCATGGAAAGGGGCGATGGAGAAGCTACATGTTTTTGACAGGGTAAAGGTGAAGGGCTCCCGGTGCGGCCATCTCTACCCCTTAGCTGCCCCTACCTTGAAAGAATGAAGTAGAAATCTGTTTTACAGATGCTATTTTAATGTATTTGGCAGGAGCGGGACTATTTTACGCATTGACATGTGGTTGTAAAAACGGGGGGAAAAAGATTTCTTTATTTGACTAGAAAAAGCACCTATTCTTTTATGTTTTAAGGTGAAAGGCATATGGGATTGGGCAGTTTGGCTGAGAACACAAAAGAACAAAGTGTTGATGACCTTTCCATATGGTCTTGGAGTTCAGAGTATCTTTATGGCTGAAAATGATTGAAGATACAAACAAAAGCATATTCAGTATTTTATTACTGCTTTGTTCCATAGAAATTGTACTAAGGGGAATTTAGATCTTACATTTTCCAGACTTTAATTGGGCCTAAATTACATTAGCAGTGCAATCTTTCCCCTTTTCCCATTTTTGAAGGCACACAGCAGGTATATATGGTAGCGAGCCCATTTTACACACTGCCGGTTCGAACAAAGGAGATTCTTTCTGCACTGAATTGTACTTTAGTTTCCTCCCCAAGGTCTAATGTAATTTACAGGTATCTCTTTCAGAGCACATTTTACAAGAGTCAAAAATCACCCCCCTTATTAGTTAAACAAAAAATGTCAGTAAATACTAGGCTTTGTGAAAAACACTAGGTGTGACGTAATAAGTCATAAGAACAGGAACGTAATATGAACGTTATTATAATGTGTCCGGGCATCTCCTCGTTATGCTGCACTGTCTGTGTACAAACGTAGGGATGTGCGTGTCACTCCTGGGAGAGCGCTTTGCGCTGGCTGCTTGGGTCATTTAAACTCGAGAATGTCTGTGGCCCGCATGGTGGAGACCCGGCGCTATAAGATGCAAATACCACTGCACACCTGCTTTGCAGCTGGCCCAGTCCTCTGGGGATGGGAGGGGGGGGTTTGAACCGAGTTATGTCCAGCGCGCATCTCTAGAGTGGATGTGGGAGCGATGAACTGCTTAATTACACAGAGCTATCTTTTTTTTTTGTAACGCAGGCATCCATCATTACTCAAACGGAATGGTCTTTCTGTAGTCCCAGCACTCCTCTTCCATATTTGCTTCCCGTTGCCCCAACCCCCCCCCCCCCCCCAGCCCAGGGCCCCGACGCTTATAAAGCTCATCTTTATCATACAGTCAGCTTTATCATACAGTCTGGCTGAGATGGCACAGGCTTGGCCTTCTCTGGCTCCCTGTCCCTGGGGATACCAGATAGGTCATCTCATTATCCATGACATGGATGGCAACACCATTGGCTGAGCCATGGAAACGGGAGGGGAAATTAAAAGCGGGGGGAGGGAGGGAGGTCTGGGGGAGAGGGAACACTCCAGCTCATCTGGAGGAAGGTTTTATTTCACATTTTTCCACCTGCATATTTTTACCCCCATTTTTGCAGAAAAATGCAATCCCCCCCCCAATTCATATCCCCGTCAAGATGGCGGCCTAGTGACGGGCATGTTATTAACTTGGCAGTTATACCACATTCATTACAGTAGGTCAGCCCCGACCCTCTCATTTGAAAATCAAATGCCCCATATATATGCAGTTCTAATTATTGGACTGTCACTTTGTCCAATGTGATTGCAAAATGGGCAGGAGATTGAGTCGAATGTATTTGCATAAAAAGTCATTGTACTTCTGAAGAATGAAAAGGGCCTTCTTTTAATGCACCTCCTTGCATTTGAACAGAAAGTCTCCAAACCATGCACCCTCCCAGTCCCAAATATGCACACACACACACACACACACACACACACACACACACACACACACACACACACACACACACACACACAC
>JABJVR010000029.1:6727538-6749759 GCA_025773905.1 Chitala chitala
GGGTTAGTGCAGGGGTCTGCAACAGGGTTAGGGCAGGGGTCTGCAACGGGGTTAGTGCAGGGGTCTGCAACGGGGTTAGGGCAGGGGTCTGCAACGGGGTTAGGGCAGGGGTCTGCAACGGGGTTAGGGCAGGGGTCTGCAACCTTCATTATCAAAAGATCCCCAAAGAGCCATTTTTGGTCCTACTCTCATTACAGGGAATGCTGCTGCAGAGGGGTGGAAGAGCCGCATGCAGCTCCAGAACCACGGATTGCCGACCCCTGGGTTACAGGAAACTTCTCACTGCGCTTTGTAACTTCACACTCAAAAGAGTGATAAATTATTCACACCAGAGACAGTTGTGAAATTCCTCTGTGTCCTGATATCCCAGAGTAGACCGATCTTGAGCCCATAAGTCCACTGCAGGGGTATAGGATTGCCCCAGCGGTGGGGTGTAACACTGGGCCTTTCAGAGGACATTTAAAACAGTGTGAGAGACAGCAGCAAAGACAGTGTGCAAGACACACAAAGCAGGGAACACATGTGAAAGGCACACAGTGAACACACTAACTGTGTGAACAGTACGACGCTGGTGCCACACCTGCAGCTCTGGGGCACGCGGAGATGCAAAACCAGCAAATCCAGCAACTTCAACTCCTCACCTGTCCAGTTTAAAAACCAGTGATAAAGTAAAAAAAATCAATCTGACAAATGATAAATTATAGATTTGCTACATCTACGCAGTGCTGTTCAATACAAGGACGGAACACCACAGGTCCCAGTCAAACATCTACTTAGGATTGAGACCACTAGTTGCCCATGCAGGTAGAACAAAGCTAGTCATTGACTGTTGAGTTGGCTCGTAAAAAACAAGAATGCAATCTGAAGATGGAGCCTGTCAGCATTAGGCTGGAGAGGAATATCACAGACAGGAATAGTGAGACAACCCCCCCCCCACCAAAAGCCATTACCTTCCCCGCCAACAGGCTCGAAGAGTCCAAACTGCTCCAGGACCTTGACAAAGAGAGCCGTCACCACCAGCACAGCGATCACCTCCAGGCCATCCAGTGTCATCATGTTGGACCTGCTGCATCGCAGTTCACGGCTCTGGGCACACACTGTCCGCTTCCTTTACGGGCCCCCAGTCTTCAAACACACTGCCAGTAGAAAACCACCTCTTCCTGACTGGCCTGCCCCCCCCCCCCGTCTCCCTCCTCCCCAAGTCCCAGAGCCTCCTACACCTGCTGGGGTGCAGGCAGAGGAGATGCAGGGAACACCCCTGCCTGTCCCCTGGAGGGGTGACCAAGCTAAACCCCACAGCTGCTCCCAAACGCCAGGACCAAGTACCTCTGTGGGCTGAGGCAGTCCGGGCGTGTGTGAGCGAGGGAGGGGGAGTCAGTAACAGAGGATGGGAGAGACAGAATGAGAGAACGAGAGAGGAGGGGGAGGTAGGAGTGTCCTACCAATCCATTGTCACTAACTCCATTTATTTTCTTTGTCTCCTAGGTAGCAAACTACAAATTTTAGACAACTATGTGCCACACAACTGTTGCGACAACTTTTCAAAAGCCTTTTCTTGTGTGCAAACCTAGGACTAACCTCTGTGTTCATACACCAGTGTGCTCTCACAGAGATTTCCCCAGTACAGGTATACCTTGCCCTACGTTGTTTTGATTTGTCTTTTTTGACTTTACATCGGTTTTTATTAATAATAATAGAAAAAACTGAATTCAGTTTGTTAGTTTATCCAACTGTATGTCAGTCAGTTAAAAAATACCCCTAAAAACTTTTTTTTTTATCACCTAAAAACAATAATAAAAAACCTAAAAACTATTTAAAAAGTGCAAAGTCACATAAAAATAAATACAACGTAAATCGTCTGGTGACGAGATTCAGCCATCGACACCAATGTCAATGTAATCTCGACCTTTTCCTTCAACCTCCAGCCTCAACATCACCCATCAGGTACCTTCTTTTGTTTTGTTTTGTTTCTCTTTACATTAGCATCAAATAAAATGTTTAAGCTGATAAAAAACACAATAAAAATTGAATTATCAAAAGACTCGTATTAGAGACGTTATGCAGTTGCCTATGTCATTTGTTAAAGGGTTTATTAGACTTCAGTAATTTTTTGAGTTAAGTTCAGAGTCTTGGAATGAATTAACAAAATAGGGAAAGGCATAGCTGTATGTAGTAGGCTGTAATTCAAGTTTAAAAAGAGGTGCTGTCTGTACATGGTTTATCTGAAGTTTTTGGAGGATGTGAAACCTACTGGTGTACCTGGCACGCTGGTACTCTAACCGAGTGGAGGGGGGCTCTGTCACACAGGCTCCTCATAGCTATTTCTCACATGTTGTTCTTCACAGAGCTCTGGGATACGAAGCAGAGAAGGAAGGAAACACATCTCCTGTTTTTCAACAGTTGACACACGTTCTGCTGTCGTAGCGCTGTGTTGGTTTGCATGTCTACTGGATGTTTAACTTCTAGAGAAAAGCCATATTCCTGCTGGAGGATGACACCACTTCAAATACCAATATCAGGAAATCTGCACCATGGAGAGCTAGAAAGGAAGTTCCTGGCCCTGGTGTCCACTAGCACATCCCTCTTCGTATACAAGACAGCCATCAGTCTGACACTGATCTCTGTAGGAACGCAGTTCTGTTAGTGACTGATCAAATATAGCTGCCATCATCATGACTTGAAAGAAAACTAAACTCTAGAACAGGTCTGCACCATCATACCTCATGAGGTTTTTCTTCTTTAACTCTTCAAACCTCCCCACGCTTCACATGCGTGAACTCATCTGTGGGAAACAATCACCTCCCTATCAAGGGCACGCTGCACTCAAGGTAAACTAGAAGACTCTTGTGTCTCACTTCTGCCCCAGCATTCTTAAAACAAGGCTCACCCCCATGAAAACAGCAGAGATCAGAGGACACATGAAGGTTTACCACATGGGGAAAACTCCCCAGAAAAAAAAAAAACATAAAACACAAACTTCAATCCCATCCCATTTTGATCACCTGTATTTCAATGCTGTAATTTTATGTAATGAATTTACAACAGATGGATGGAAAACAGCATGGTTCAGTGGGTAGGCCATCATGCAGGGATGTGGAAGTCTTCTGGTTCAAATCACACCCCTCCTTTGCCAGGTGTGTCCTTGAACAAGACACTCAGTGCTAGCATGTGGCTGGCTGCCCACTGCCCCTGTTAGGAGGTGGGTTAAAAGCAGACAACAAATTTCCCTGTTATGGGACTAATAAGGGATTATTAATGAACAAAAACATATTATATGTGCATGCTAAAATACACTGTAGATTCAGATGACAATGTCCCCTTTTTCTTGTTGTGGCTACAGGCTTCTCACTCTTGGCTGTCCTGAACAATGTTCCACACAATCCTCAAAGCTTTTCATTGATTTTTCCATACTGGCAGCTGATTGGCTCAACAAACAAAGGCTTAGCAGTCCAATTGCACAGCTACCATTTCAACAGACTCAAAGGAGGCTGAAAGAGCCACTGGTATTCAAAGATCGGGGAACACACTAAAAGGACTACAAAACTATGGATGCAGAAAAGGAGTATGGATTTGGTTCATGTATTCTTTCACTGAGCACTGGCTCAGCCTGGGTCTTCTCTCATCTTCTGGCCCAAGGTGGAAGCTGGCCTAGTATAGCGGTATTATTCCAAGCTACCTTTATTGGGAGCTGGTTTAATAATTTGAACCAGCCTCAAATCAGAAAAGCGATTTACACACACCATCAACATCATGACAGAATGACAAATCAGATTTTAAGTGATCGGCAGAACTAAGCTGTGAGGAAATGCGTGCTGTGGTTTTTCATGGCTTGCTTTCTTGCAGGAAATATGTCTGTCCACTGGGTCCATAATGAAATCCTCTCCTCGAACCGTAGGCACACAAGACAGATGGGCCCCGGCGTGCGGGAAGATTCACAGCCTGTCTAACGACGGCTCACTGTTTTTTCTACCCGACATCTGTTTCTGGACCACATTGCTGTTAAAAACACCGACGTCAGGAACCTGACCAGCACAACATGTCAGCCTTACTGCCCACTCAGAGTGTCTTCTCACATATGTGCTACATTTCATTAGTGCCTATCACATATACTGCTATTAGATTGTATATTTTCATATACCACTGCTCCTCATTAAAAATGGTCATATGTCACAGTTAACAATCAAATTTCTTCATCACACATCAACATTAAAACGCTCCTCTTCCAGTCTCTGCTCCAGTTGTGTCAAATCCACATCCTCTCCTCATGACTGTGTTTCTTATGTGTGTGTGTGGTAAGGAACACTGGTATCACCAAGTTGCCCCAGTTTTTGGGTGTGTGGATATCTCTTGTGCACCTCATCCAGGAAGCAGTCAGCCTTAAGCCCTGGGATGCGTCCTATAGACCTGAGGCTCATCTTTAACAAAGGCTTCTTGACAGGTTTGAGCAAAGTTGAATGCGCCGTCATGCGGTGCTGCAGTACTACAAGCCATGGGAAATGTCACCTGTATACGACTCAAACATGACTGGAGTTACACTGGAAATGTGCCAACAGCCACTCACACAGCCCATGTAGTTTCACACCTTGGTCAATCTTCTTTTCAAATTAACATACATATGAATCTACATAATCATTTTTCACAGGAGATGACAAGTGAAAAACAGCCACCTAAACAAGCAATTAACATAAATTCTCTTAAACAAATTACTGAGTTGCTCTCAGTTGATTCGTTAAAACTGGGTTTAGTTACTTGTGCAGAGTTTGAAAATGAGTAATTAGTTGAACCAGTGATATGCATGTTTTTGCACTCCTACCCACCAGGGCTGTTAGACCTAAGGCTGCTGGAGCTGCCAAAGAGTGCCTCGGGTATCTGAGGAGGTCTCCACACTTGATGAAACAGAAACAGAACAGTCCTGTTCTACCTAAATCGCTCACGTGTATCGCCCAAGCAGGCCCTTGTCACCCTTTCCCTGTGATTTACATTTGTTTGCATGTGGGTGCATGTGATCGTGTCACCAGCAGTTTTTTCTTGTGCATTCCTAGATCAACCACAACCGGTCCCCACCTGAAGCAAGTCAGCCCCTAACTCATATCTCCCACACACAGTCAGTGACTGTCAGCAACCGAGAACCCATTACGGCCATGATTTAGCAACTAAACATGACAAATAAAAGTGGCAAGACGATAGGTGACTATAAAACAGCAACACTACAGTAAAACGACCTAAGAACAGCCCACCACTGTAAACTATTTCTTAATGTTCAGCCTTCCATCAAAATAAGCACTATAAGTTTAAAAATTCATCTATGGCATGTGGGAAAATATAGCAAGCGCATACAGTTTACCCTAACAGTTGTGTTCTCATGCAGCTAATGGACTGTTTCTATTAAATCCCTCTTCTGACAGAACAAGAGGTCTCTAACACCCCACAACGGGCACACGATAAGCAAGAAATCTCTTCTAACTCAAGGACAGGAGCTGAACTTAGACCTCCCACTGATTATTTTTCGTTCGGTGCCTTTCACATCGGCTCAGTTATTCCGTCAGCAAATGTAACGAGACTGAGCCCGGCAGGGTCTCATGCAGAAGTGGCTCTCGGTCGCCACGTCAGGACGTCACACGGGTAAAAGCAGGAGACAGCACACTCACCACGCCTTAGGAGACTGTGAGAGAAGGGGAATAAAATCAGCAAGATGAAGGCAAGAGCGACTCCCAGGTCCTCATCGGACTGCTCCAGCACTTCTAGCAGAACCATGGCAGGCGCGTGTGAGCGTGTGTTGAAGTAACACGGAGCCTGACAACACACCTGCACACATAGGGTCACAGTCTAAACATGCTCATCGCCTGTTTGTTTTCCTTTCCTTTGCTATTGTATGAGCCGTTTGGAACCCTTGTGCCAGCTCTGAATGAGCCCTCATGAGTCCCAAGGCGAGATACACTGCATGGTAAACACACCATTGTGATTCAGATCTTTATCACCAGCGCTGAGGGGCAGTGAGATCACCATAATCTTGCTACACTGCCAAACTAAAGGCGGGCAGCAGAAGTGTCCACCCAGAAGATTCAGTGCCTCCACTCCACACAGGTGCCACTCTCCTGGCATGCCCCTTTTCCCATTACAGGTGCTATGTACTGCCACTGATATGTCACCATCCCCCACCAAAATAGCAGATGTAACTCACCATTAACACCTGGAGGTCTAACGCTTATCTATTTGAAATGAACAAGGCCTTAGTGATACCAGAAACCATCCATAACGGCCCTCCCACTGCATCATCAGACAGCGCATAAACAGGCAGCCTGTAACTGGAATGCCTGGGCTGAACGTGGCCTTACAGTGCCCCATGGACAAGAGTCCCGACCCTCCTCTGTGAGCAGATTCATGACCATCAGAATCTGTTTAATGAGGACACAAAGTGTGAAGAAGGCCAGGAGAGGAGCCAGGCAGGCAGTGTGGATGTTTGGAACATCACTGATGCCTGGGCTACTGCACAGAGTGCCAGGGCTTCACCCCCTGTGCCAGCGCCTGTAACTGTTCAGACAGCTTGCTGGTCAGAACAGCAGGAGAGCTGGATGCTCTGCAGACCCTGAGGGCTGGATAAGACCCAGAGGCTTGGCAAAGCTCCTCTCCCAACAGGCCTTTTCAGTAGATCCAGAATATCATGTACGCAGGTCAGAGACTGCCAGGCGCTGCAGTGCGGTATCAAGGGAACAAGTGATCTCCTTCGCCTTGCCTTAATTACGTCTCCATCCTCAGATGGCCTTGAGTTCTGAAAGACTGTCATCACACGCAAATAATGATGTTGTCCTGAGTTTAGGCCATACATGGTTCCATATATACACCTTAGCCCAACTCCAGGGGGAACGTGGCAGCCCAGATATCAGATATAAAAGGTATTTAGGTATTTTCATTTTAGGGCCACAAGAGGGCAGTACTCTCTCTGCATTAGAATGGTCCACAGTAAACTAAAATACAGTATATAAATCACATTTATTCAAGACTTGTATGAGGAATGTTAATTTTTGGTTACCTTAAATGGTATTACATATAATTTGGTCCAGGTATCTTAAATATTGTAATACTTAATACACATTAGTCCTTTATTATCACAAAAATGCCAGAATCAATTTAAAATAGGTCTTTACCAGTCCCTTATATTTTGGTCTTGTTCAATTAGATTATTCAACAACATTTACAAAAAATGTTCCCCTCCAATAAAATTAATGTGCTATACTGAACTGCTCATATAATAATGGATCATGTCTTCATACACAGGAAGCAGAAGAGCAACAGGCATCAAAACACGTGCACGCTCACAGGCATGAGGACATATTAACAGTGATACGCTCAGACACACCGCATGTACCAACAGAAGCACTGCTGCACACACACATCCACAGCCAAAAACACAAACCCATATATCCAGCCACGCAACCTAGGACACAAAATCTGCACACTATTCATTTCATTTTTATATAAACACAGCGATTTACACACACAGAAACAGTCACTCACATACACAGTCACACAGTCAGACACTGATACGCAAACACACACAAACAAATGTAATGCATGAAAGAGTAATATTCCACAGCCTCTGGTGGAGCTAAGTGGTAATTATGGAACCTAATTAAACGTGCTGCTGACCCTGCAACAGGAATGCAATGAGCATTAACCTTCTGACCTCTCGTGTGCTGCAGTGGGAAAAAGTGGTCCAGGCAGGTTCCACACACACACACACACACACACACACACACACATACAGCCTGTGTTTAGGTCCAAGCACACAAATCCTTAATTAGTGGAGCAGACTCAAAGTTATTAACAAATGAGGCGCTTGGCAGAATCTCACCCTTTCTGATAAAATTAAATAGGTAGAAGGAATTGTTCTCTTGGCTATGTGGCAAATGTCAAGAAAAAGATGTGTGCGAACTCCAGTGCAGCCGCAGTTCAGCAAGTTAAAAATGAGATTCACTGCACTAGAAACTCACTAATTACTGCTACACAGATATATCGAGAAAAATAACAAACTAGTTTATTCTAAATATTTACACTTAAAACTGCTCACAGAAATCGTATCTTAAATACAAAAAATAAATAATTCTTTGACAACTTTACTGATATAGCCAAATTATGACAAATTGTATCAGACTTATACGGCAAAAACATAACTTGTGGAGATTGGCACCAAAATTGCAGAGACTGGGTCCAAAGTAATTTACGTACTTCAAAATGGCATCAAAAAGGGCCGTATTTAAATACAGTGTTGCTTTTCATACCGGAGATGCTAAAACAACTGAACATCCATCCATCCATCCATCCATTATCTTAACCGCTTATTCCTGGTGAGGGTCACGGGGAAACCTGGAGCCCATCCCAGAGCACATAGGGCGCAGGGCAGGGGACACCCAGGGTGGGGTGCCAGCCCACCACAGGGCAACCACTGAACAGTCACAGCTAAACCACTGAACAGTCACAGCTAAAGAGAAGGCTTTTCATAATTCATTTTAATCTCATTCTGCTTGTTAAAGGCAAACTGACATTTTAAGAAATATTAAATATTAGCATAACAGCTGTCAACTTTGACTGCCACAAGAACAGCATACACTGTAAATGATCACATACTGTGAAAGACTGCACTGTAAATGACTGTGCACCGTGAAAGATTATGCACTGCTGATTATCATGCCATGTTAATAATCCCAGATTGCGAAAGATAATGCGTAGTTAATGTCATGAAATATCAAGTACTGTTAAAGACGGCACACAGTTAATGATCATGGATCGTAGATGATCATTCACTGTTAATAATCACTGTGAAAGATCAGGCAGGTTAAAACCAGTGATTTATTTGTTTTCTGCGGGCTTTAGTATGGTGACTATCATTTGTATTTCATAGTTATAGAATAAATGGTAGTGCTATGAAGTTGTGCTTGAGTCTATCTGGTTCTTGCGCCAGGCCTTTCTGCCCCTGGTTGACACTTTCAAGCACCGCATATGAGAAAAATTAGAAAATACGAAGAATTTGGGGCGGCACGGTGGCGTGGTGGTTAGCACTGTTGCCGTGCACCTCCAGGCCTGGGGTTCAATTCCCTCCTTGGGTCTGTGTGCGTGGAGTTTGCATGTTCTCCCTGTGCTTGGTGGGTTTTCTCCGGGTGCTCCGGTTTCCTCCCACAGTGCAAAAACATGCAGGTTAGGTTGATTGGTATGTCCAAATTGCCCGTAGTGTGTGTGTGTGCGCCCTGTGGTGGGTTGGTGCCCCACCCTGGGTGTCCCCTGCCCTGCGCCCTATGTGCTCTGGGATAGGCTCCAGGTTTCCCTGTGACCCTCACCAGGAATAAGCGGTTAAGATAATGGATGGATGGATGAAGAATTTGGTACAGTTCCATTCATTTCTCATGAGTGAACCATGCACCTGTGCTATTTAGGGTTAAATGTGTGATAGGGAGATCCAGAGTACAGCTGTCCCTTAGCCCTAAAGTACAGGCTGTGTGCTAAATATAGAGGAACATGGGCCAGTGAAGGACACCTGTAGTCCAGAACTTTATGAAATGTCTTTTTTTCCCCAAGTCCTTATTTGGACTTGATATTCAACAGACAAGGTTGCCTTTGTTATGTGCAAATCATGTTGTTTACTTGTTCATCTGTACCCACCCAGTAATAAAATGAAAAATGTAATTCAAATGGTAAATAGACAATGGACATTAAAATACATTTAGATGTTACAATACAACCAAGATACAACATGTTTACATTTATTCATTTGGCAGACGCTTTTATCCAAAGCAACTTACATTTTACATACAGGCTACAATGAGCTAGCTTTGGGAGTCTTGCTTAAGGACACACCTGGAGGCTGGACTGTGAGTTGAACCAGGAAAGTTCTGCATCCCAGCCTGATGTTCTACTCATTGAGCCACCAGGCAGTTCTCCACTACTGTCGTACAACACCGATAGAACACTGACACAAGGTGACCCAACACTAATGGAATAATGACACAACCCCTACAAACCTTGATCACCTGTCACAGCAAGCTGCATGTCTAAAATTGTTGATTTTCTGTGCCTTGCAACATCCTATCTTAAGTACTGAATGACAGCCAATGAAACATACCTCCAACATTAAACCCCTCCCCCTACCAGCATTCTCTACTCTCATCTCCTCTCTGCTCTACTGTACTCCTTACTGCTCCTCTTAATACCTCCCACTTTCTTTTCTGACCACCCATAGTTCTGAACAGCCACTGTTACCCCTGCATTCAAAGTGCTGCCAAAGACATGTGTTTGACGACTAACGTCCCGTACCGAGAACCGACTAATCTTGTGTCTAAACTCATTTCTGATCTGGGAGACGAGTAAGCGGCTCTTAATGAAGCCACTGTTAATTGAGTAGATGAGTTATCAGCCTGTGCCACAGCGCCGACAGCCAGCCGGGCGACAGGGGAGATAGTCAGAATCGAGCGGCTGCTCTGGCACCCCCACCCCCTGGGATCTTATCACCAGTGGCCTCAGGAGCACTAAGGATAAAAATAGCCCTAATCTACCAAGAGGCAACGGCCTTTTGTGTGACTGTGACAATCACAACTGCTTGGCAAGCCTTCAAGCAGGCGAGAACAATGGAGTGTCGGGTTCTCCTGCTCACGTCAAAGCCTGTTACGTGATGATGTCACATGGGAAATGCGGTCTGTTGCGTAAACGTGATGCTGGCACAGAGATAACTGATTATGATAGGACCAGCCCTGCTGCTCTTTAGCTCTGTGTGTGTGTGTGTGTGTGTGTGTGTGTGTGTGTGTGTGTGTGTGTGTGTGTGTGTGTGTGTGTGTGTGTGTGTTCCCGCAGAATTCAATTGTTCATTAAAAAAATAGTTACAAATGAAGAAGAAAACTAAAGAATTACTGTAACCGATTTTTACAAAATCCCTACATTATGTAAAGTAGGTCCTTGTATAGACTGAAAATTTAATTTGGAACAAGCTTTGAGTTTGTTCCATGTGCAGGTGAGAAAATCATTTGGAGGTGGACACATGAGGAGGAGTGTGGTCCAGATTCTGGAAGCCCCATAATAAAAATAAATCAAAACATGGTCAAGGCATACACCCCCTAAAGCATGGAACTGCTCGCTAATAGGAGGTATGTTATTATATTTTTTAGTATTTTTAAACCTCCAAAGGGAGAGATTAGATAAGGACTGATGGGCTTTAAAGGACTGACCCAGAACAGACAAATGAAGGGCTGTCATGACTTCTAATGAGGTTCCGGTTCTATTGCCATGGCAATAAGGACCTCTATCCAAGCAATCAAGGCAAGTAACTACAGGTGACATTTTGCTATTTAAACTCGCCTGTTCCATTGCTCCCTGATCAGGCTTGGTTTGTCTCTACTAAATGCCAATCTTCGTGTTCTATGCTATTGTTTTTGTCTCATTTCCCTGCTTCTTTAGACTTGAAGGTTGGCTTCCTGGTTTTGCTGTCATTGTGTCTTATGTCTTTACTGGTGTTTGCCAGTCTCAACCTCAGCCCGTTCTAATGCCCCCTGTGTTACTACTCAATAGGTCTCACCAAACCTACACTTGAGTCCTCTTCCTTGCTTGATTCCTATACCATTTGTTCTCGCTGTTTTAATTTTTGCCTTGCATTGCTCTGTAAAGGTTATGACAACTTTTTAAGGTTACCGAGTGCAGCCGTATGGAAAAGAAAAACAACATGGAATAATAGTTTCAATGACTACAGAAGGCAGTCTAGACTCTGTGTGTCTCTCAGACTACGCACCCATGTAAACCAACAGAAACACTACACGTATGCACATTTGCACTGGACACAAAACCAAAGGCATAATGCAAATGTATCAGTGTGTTTGCTGTAATGTACCAAACTGGATCAGCCAGTAGACTGTAACTGTAACTCTTCTCCAAACAGGCTGTAATTTCATGCATAAACCAGGACCTTTGACAAAAGAACAAAACATATTCCCATTGTGCTCCTTTGTAAATGTTATGAAAGATCTATACTGCATTCTGATTAGCATCACTTGCAGCATGACTACTATAGCAGGCTGTCTGCACATCAGGAAGTGGCTTGCCCAAAGTGCTTTACCTGCCATCGGAGACCTGAAGCCCACCTGTCTGTTAGCCTGGCACCTGTGTTCTTACACTTTTGCCATGTGCACACACACACACACACACACACACACACACACACACACACACACACACACACACACACACACACACATATATATGCATGCACACACGCAGACTCCACATCACATATCACAAAAAATTGTTAAGGTCCTTACTATATGTGTGCAATACGTTTCTTAGAAGTTTCAGTATAACCCTAGCTTTTTCTGTTATGTTTTTGGCACGTTAGTATTCACAAAGTAAAATCATATTGGGAAACACGTAATGCGCTTTGCGAATAGCTTTTTCACCTCTGTGGTGCAGGAGAAGGGTGTGAATTCATGAAGACACGCTGGAGTTCACGGAGCCAGCATGGACGACTCCTCTGTAAGGCCCCCCCCCCCCCCCCCAACAGGGCGGGGGGGCACAATATTAAGGGGCGACCCCAGGAAAAAATGCATTTCCATCACGGCTGTCCGCACACCCTCTCCTGCGCGGCGAATGGGGGAGGTGGCTTATTCAAATCGTCTCAGCTTTCACCTGCACGCGGATTACAATGAAAATCTTTCAGAGGTCTGGCCGTGCGGAGGAGGGGTAATTAAAGCATAAAGACAGATGAGTGCTCGGACACAAAAGAAAGAGGCCGGACTAGCCCTCTTTCATTAATCCTCATAGATATTAATAGGAAGCTTCTTCCATGGCCATAACCAGATGGTCATTTCTGCACTTGAGGGCAGAAGCTGTAGGCAGCGTCTGTGTGCCAGTTTGTAGCCGGTGCGTGTTTGTTTAGTTAGAGCATCCGCCAACCTACCTCCGGCCCGCCATTTTCGCGGTTTGCTGCAAGACAGCATTTGATGACGTGTATGTTTTAATAACCAGATGTGATCTCCTTCTCGCTATCCGAACACCACACACACAAACACATATGCACACACGCACACACTCTCCCCTCAGGTCAGTCCTGCTGGGCAGTTCTGCCCATTTGTCTGGATGCAGGGCACTATGAAGTCTATTTAGGGTGACAGGTATGGCAACGATAGCTGGAGGCAGCAACTTACAGACCACCAGAAACGAGACGTTGAGCTACTGGGAACAAAGACTTTTTTTTTATTAATCACTCCTGCCACTCCCCACCCACTGCATCTCTCACACACACACACACACACACACACACACACATTAATTTCTCATGGGATTTGAAGTTTGCTTAACAAAGAAAGACTCACATATTTTGAAGAGCACACAGTGGTAGCCTCAAAAACATGACACACTGCATGGTTAACAGTGGCCTTCTGACACACTGCATGGTTAACAGTGGCCTTCTGATACACTGTATGGTTAACAGTGGCCGTCTGACACACTGTATGGTTAACAGTGGCCTTCTGACACACTGCAAGGTTAACAGTGGCCTTCTGACACACTGCGTGGTTAACAGTGGCCTTCTGACACACTGCATGGTTAACAGTGGCCTTCTGACACACTGCATGGTTAACAGTGGCCATCTGATACACTGCATTGTTAACAGTGGCCTTCTGACACACTGTATGGTTAACAGTGGCCGTCTGACACACTGTATGGTTAACAGTGGCCGTCTGACACACTGTATGGTTAACAGTGGCCTTCTGACACACTGCATGGTTAACAGTGGCCGTCTGACACACTGTATGGTTAACAGTGGCCTTCTGATACACTGCATGGTTAACAGTGGCTGTCTGACACACTGTACAGAGCAGCTGTGGCTGGGAGGGGGGGCTCACATTTTACTTTTCACACTTCAGGCTATTACAGATGCAATTTTACAAATCCGAATACAAATTTTATACAGTCAAATAAAAGAACACGCATTTGTTTTAAAAACAATCATGAAAGCGATATGTTGTATCATTTAAGTGCTCAATAACTTTGTTTTTGTGTTTCTATTTTCACTTTACCTAAACACTGTTTTATAAAAAATAATTCTCTTTTTTTTCTCCCTGCCCATTTTGCAAGTAAAATAATATATTAACATGCATGTAATATTTGATTAATTAAATATGGATGACATACACGTAAAAATTTACTCATAGCTGTATACTAGTAGCCCCTTTACAGTTTATTTTTTAATACAACAAACACAGCGCTAGGCAATCCATTCATAATTTATTTTAAACTTGATGTGCTCACTGAATAGATAAGTAGTGTGCGATATTCGATTACAGAGCGAGGAACTCATTTAACCTCCTGTTCTTTCCTGGACAGGATTTCCAGAACAATACGATTTGTGTCCCCTAGGTTCAGTAGGATTAAGCAGCTACTAGTAATCCTTAATACTTTGAAATAGACCTGATATAACTCCCACTTACTTGTTTGGGATTACGCTCATGAATTTCAGCACATTTAGTGAAATTAACCAGTCAAATTATCATTTTTTTAATTGTTAAAACAGTAAAAAGCGCTTCGAGAAGCCAGATGGCCAGAGCTCTTTAATGCCAACGCTAATGTATTCGCATTAGCGGCAGAATTATTTTGTTTCCATTTAGACTGATATTAATTTCCCTGATGCCTGCCTTTCGCGTTGCTCTCCGACTGAGTGTCACGCGTCGCTTGCCCTGATTGTTTTCTTGAAGGTGCAGTGATTAGAAAGAAAGACTTTATTTTCTCGATGCTTTTTGAGAACAAAGAAAAACATTTCAGTAATCTTCAAAGTGGCCGTTGGTATGCTGAGTGGTCCCTGGAATGCCGGCCCCTAACCCTTTTCTCTCTGGAAAACAATGTCATTCCTATCGTGGGTGATGACTACATAAACAGTGGCCTGGAGCATTAGCTGCTCCGCTAATATCATCTTACCTTGCAAGGGTTTGAAAACAACAGATACTCAACGTCCACACGAGCACGTATGTAAAATGTGTGTGAGTGTAACACACCGATTTCAGATATAATTATATCGGTCTGCTTTGCGCTCTGTAATGGCAGGCCTCTGTCTAAAATTGTGTGGCACATTTCATCTTTGAGCTGTAATACACAACGCATATTTTGTCATCTTTTTTAGAACCATTCTGGTAGACTTTGCCATTTAAAATGAGCAGTTTTGATGTTGTGATTAGACATTAATTCTCTCTGACTTGCACAAGTGCCCCCCCCCTTTCCAAACACCACCACACTTATTTTGATATGATGGAAATATTAGCGTGGCCTTGAAGCTGTCAGAAGAGAAGAAACGGCAGACAAAACAAGGAGTGTGAGAAGTGGGGAAACGTGCTGGTTTGGAGCCCTTACTTGTTCAGCACTTATCAAATAAAACCGATGCTTTTGGGGGGCACCTCACCTTTTACTGGCTTCTTGTGGAATTATGCTTTTGGGCGCAAGCCTCCATTGCACCTGCTAGCTTGTGCCAGCTGTGGGTCTGCCAAGCTCTTGGTGGGCATAGTTTATCACACCCCTTACACAGGTGAACGTCCACTTCTTTGTGTTCAAGAGCTTGCCTGGATCTGCCCTAGCCATGTGACACAAGCAGGGTCTCTCTTGTGCTCTGAAAAGGCACGTTTTCCTGCTTGTATGGATTATGGTAAATTGATGAAGGAAAAACCTGACTCTGCACAAGTGTAAAAAATAACAGGAATGACAGGTGAGTACTTATTTAATGGTCTTCGTACTTAGGCCTTGTACTAGGAACGTCGCAGCAGTCTTAAGCAGGAGCAAAACAGTGTCTCGGACAGGAACATGTGAACGGACAAGGCGGCATGCCTTTTGATGGGGAATTCAGCTGAAAGTGCACTCTGCCGTGGAACCCGTGGACACGAAAGGGAAGAGACAGATGGTCTACTTTACTTAGGTGATTGTAATTTGCTGTTCACTAAGAGAACTTCCTGTGCACACATTTGTCATTTGGATGTGCACACCTCTTATTGCGAGCTCCTTATTTACACATTTTCTTTAGTAAACGGAGAGCATGTGATCAGATAAGTTAATTAGCTACCCGTGCTGATGTATTGGATACTGTCTTTGATTTTTTTTTTCACTCGGTTTACTTACATCGTAATCGTTTTCCTGATAATGTTGGGTTACAAAAAAATTAGAACGTGTTTCAAATTGCATGTATTGATACAATTTGAATTTTTTGCAAAGGGTTTATTTCTGAGTTTTTCTGAAATATGGCGTAAAATTTTGCAGACTGATGCTTAGTCAACTGTGCTATTTTTTCACATTTTATTCTTCATTCTAATGAATTACACTGGATAACATTACGTTACCTATTTAACCTACTTATTAGGTGGAACATTTTAAAAGAGGAGAACTTGTTTCCACTGTGTATCCAATAAATATGGCTTATTTCAGCCTTCAACCTCTTCAGATGGACTTTTTTGTAACTCTTTTACGCTTTAAAGTTATTTCTCGCAGAAGTTTAACATCATCTTTGTAAAATAACCTCAGCAGATTAGGGGCAACAGTGCAATAGCGTTTAAGATAATAATGGTAATGAAAAAACAAAATTAAGACAGAAGGCATAGTACAAATGGATGTTTTCAGTAATTGCTCTTTCATCTTTAATTGTGATGAAAGGAAATGATTCAACTTATGAGGGTTACATGTATTTCTGAACTCTGGACTTTCTCACCTCCTGCCAAAGGCAGGAAAGCTTTTAGTGTGAAAGTAAATTTAATGGCAAATAAGTGTTAAGGCGACAGATTTTAAATCATCATAATATAAATATGCTTCCCTCTTTCATCCAGAATTTGCTTTCTTTTAAGGTACTTTAAACAGCAGACGTCAACTTACATCTATCTTTGTCATTTCAGGGATTAGAGGAGTGAGGATTAAACACTGGCTCTTAATCTTCTATATCAACTCTGAAAAGGAAAAATGATATGCAAATCTTATAGATTCATATTGTGTTTACATATTTTAATCCCTGTAATTCAGTTTCTGAGAAGGCAGGAAGTCGTCTTTGACTTGTTTACCCAGAATTGCCAAACCTTAGTCGTTGTGAAAATGTGTGGTAGTGTGTTTTACTTCAGGAGAGTTTAGCAGTCAGGATTATTTTGGAAAAGGTGTTCTTTAGTGTTTATAAATACATAAATATATATGCTGCTATATGAACACCTGTAGTTCTGTAATAATTAGTTACTATTCTGTGAACGGACAGGAAGCTGGGCCAGTGCTGGAAAATGTCAGTCATCCATAATAATAGCATTGATGCTCAGGAGGGAGATAAACTGCATTCCACAAGTAAATCAGCGACAATATTTACACATTGCCATGTGGTCAATATCGGTGCGTACCACTTTTCGGAGAACAATCTCTGGAGTGATGTCTCCTCGATGGTGAGTTTCCTGGGAAGCTCTGTAACGGGTGTGCGAGTGTTTCTAAGGCGAGTTCGAGCTTTAGAACATCCCTCACATGTTTAGCAGACACCTTAGTGGTGCTCCAAAGTATCACAGAAAGGTCAGCGCCGAGGTTGAGTGGCCTGGCTGCGTTTCTTTGGTTTAAAGAAAGTGCGGTCTGAGCTAGTGAGAAACGGAGCACTCCGGAGAGGAGGTGGGTAAGTGTGCTCCCTCAGAAGACCCTCCCATGCCTCTTTTTCACCTCCTGCTGCTCCCACAAATAGCTGGAGTACACTTTTGATTTTTCCTTTTTTAACATATGTCTGCCTCATCCTTTTCCAGTTTAAGAATAAAGCAAAAAAAGTATGTTACTGTGAGTGAAATGAGAGTTAACAGCAATCAATGGAGTTATTGCGAGGCAGATCAATTCCGGTTAGATTGCTCAAACACATCTTGTGCTGTCAAGTTTCAAGAAAACTGTAACATACTGGGTATGCAGCTCCTGTATGACATAAAGGCTTTTAAATGCATTTTAAATATTTGCGATGTAGTGAGAAAAAGACATGTGAGTTTAAGGCAGTACAGTAACGTTACTGGTCTGACCCCTATCTCTTTGTGAATCAGGAGGAGATAAACGGCATTTTTTCACCTTTGTCAGGATGGCTGTGGCAAACGGGTTTTTGAGTGTAAATGTTGAATAATTCAGCCAGGCCAAGGTGTCCATGCTCAGTGAACTGACCGCTTTGAAAGAACAAACCTTTCCAGCAAGCGGTGCAGGAAATATGAGCTCGATCGTTGTTGCTATTTAAATGTTTTACTGAGACGTTTTAGCATGTCACATGTTGTTGCTATGAGATTTTAGCCTGGAGTGGAATACAGGAAGCTGGACCCAAAAAAAGGCATTCAGAGAGCACGTCCTGTGAAAGACTACCAGTGGAAGCTGTTTAACGTTACAGTAGTTCTAGGATGCTCATTTTAAAGCACCCTGGGTGGGGCTTGAGGCCTAACTTCTGCGCCACTGGGCACTAAAATAAGGACCGGCTCAGAAAAGCAGTGCTGAGAGACACATTGTACTAATTCGCTTATTTTGTTTGGCCGGTGTTTCTTTGGATGATTATTATTATTACATGACCCAAGTAACCAGCCAATGAGGTTCTGCGTTGGCCGAACCATAGAGCTATAATTACGTGTAGCGTCTCAGATTTACAAAGAAAAAAAATTATAATAAAAAACCGTGGTGCCAATTTAAAGGTCGTTTATACATTCCTGTGAAAACTATACTGTCCGTAAAGAAAAAAGAATGGGCGGTGAGAATGGGTTTTCATTCTTTTTTCTTCCTGCATTGTCAAGAATCTGGCCTTGCGGAACGTCTTAAGACGTAACAGAGGAATACCTTTCCCGTAAGAAATCCACCAACCTCGCCAGCTGCAGGGCTGCCAGTGATATAGCATTACATGCGTTTCTCCAGGCTTAATAGTGGTTACTGGTAACATGTGTTTATGTTTGTAGGGTGTCAGTATTGATGGGACTTTTGTTCTTGGCCAGCTGCCAAGCAGTGCTGGCATGTGTTTAAAATATGTTGAGGAACAAAATAGCTTTTGTTATTGTTATTGTTGTTTTAATGACAGGAACTGTGGGTATCTCTAGAAAACAGCATGTGTCCTGAACCGCTTGTCAATAATGCCAAACTCTTTATATATACTACACTTTTATATTGGTTTTGTTTCGTGATTCTGATGTCAGCGCCTATTTTTAACAGTGCTGTTGAGCTATTATTTCACAGGTAAAAATAGGGTGCTGTTTATTACCTTCCTGATTTTATGGGTAATGACAGCGGTGTGTTGCATACAATGGTCTAATTTATCTGCACTTTCAATAGGTTTGTTTAACGAGTCAAGGCTGCAGTGATGTGACAAGCAAAGACAATACAGTGTACTACAGTGCATGTGTAGTTAATGAACCTGTTTTGTCACTGAAGGTAGAGCAGATGAAGTATAAAAAACTCTCCCTTTTCATAAGAAAGCGGAGTGAGAGAAGAGAGGTGTTTTGCAGTTACTGAAATGTGCACAAATGAATAACAGCTGCTATATGCATTTGGCACAGAAATGGGTGGGAATGTTAAGAATGGGCCTGAATCAGCCTACAGGCACCTTAGGCATTGAGTGCACTGCTAGCCAGGTGGGAGGACCCCCTGCTGACATGATTGTCATTGACAGTCAGGCCTTTGCATAGCATCCCTAACAGGGAGTCGCTGCCATGCCTCTCCTGTGGACCGGGGGAAGCTGGCCTCACTAGGGCAGTGGGCACTGACATAAACCAGGAGCACCTCAGCATGAGCCATCACATAAAGCCACTGAGCCCCCGGGTGTGGGGCAGTGGGGTGACGCTGGCTGTGTGCCACTAACTAATCCAAAATGATTACCCAGTCCATTAGAATGGAAGTGTCTTCCATCACAATTCGGCAGCGATGTGGTGTTACGGGTGCTGTATTTGTGTGTGTGCGTACGTGTGCATGCGTGTGTATGTATGTGCGTATGTTCACGTGTGCGTGCGTGTGTTTTATACATCCATGAAATTAAATAAATATCTTTATTAATTGTGCATTGTTTTTGCCAAAGTAAACCTGAAATTAAAGCTTTAGGGGAAAGTTATTATAGTTACATGATGCCACAAACATTTAGATCCTTGCAGTTTGTATGAAACCACTTACTATGTCTGGCAAATCTAAAAATGGTGAGCTAAAACCTCATAAATCACAATTCCTGGTGCTTGAGGTTCAGAACTTTTTTTTTTTTTTTTTTTGCCGAAAAGTCTATAAAAGGAAAGAGAAAAACACTGTATTTTAACACAGCTCTTAAACTGCCAGGAATTCGCTGATTGGGATGAAATATATGTTCTGAAGTCTTTTTTATTTATTGAGTTGTCCACCCAGCAATTATCATTGGGAGCGTATTGTTCTCAATCTCTCTGGCCTGTTCATGTGCAATTCCTTATTTCACATAATGTAAAATACGCATCTTCACTGCACTGTGAATACGGTATGGTGTTTTTTAAAGCTATTAAAATAATTTTTGAAAGTCCTGGGTGTTTTTAAGATTTAGAGTTAGTTTTACAGTAGTAAACAAATCTGAACAAAGTATTGTTAATTATGCATACGTATTTGCTTGAGAAAAAATATGTATCTATGATTTATTTGCGTGCACCAGAGTTCATGCTAGGCAGAGTAGAAAAAGGGTAAAATGAGAGAAAAGGAAAATAATCATTTATTGCCCTGAAGTGAAAGGTTGTTTCTCTGCATTAGTTATAAATAGTAATGTGTTTCAGTTTATCTCGCACAGAGAGCAAATTATAAAACAGTTTCCTGAAGGTCTGTCTTAATATATCTGTGCAGAAAGATTCTTGTGTGTTCTTTTTCTAACAGCCAAACTATTGAAAATCAATTAATGACTCAAAGGCTGTGCAGACATTGTGTTTTTTATGAAAGATTTGGCACAAACACAGAGGTTGTTCAGGAAGAGCAAAGCACTGCATGTGAGTGAGGCTGGCGGGCTCAGGGTTCAGAAGGGTGCCCCTGCCTCATGGACCTGGTGGAAAAGCTAGAGTCTCGGCTGAGTTGACAAAGCAGAGACGCTCCAGGTAGATTGTTCTTCTCCGGAATGTGTTTAGGGGGCCACATCCTAACTGAAAGAAGGGCTTGCCTGTGTGAGTAACCTCTCTGAAGCCTACCCCCCCCTACCTTTTTTTTTTTTTTTTTGGAAAGAAACAAAGATAGCTGTAATTAATTACCCTGAATTGGTGCCAAAAAAGCTTTCTTCTTACAACTCCAACTTAATTAAAACTTAAGACATTTGAATGGCTGCAGAGAGCCCCTGACGGAGCAAAGTCCCGCAGACTCGTGAGAAAATTGTGAAAGTTAAAAGAAAAGATGTGTGTTGCCACCGGTGCCATGACTCTAATCCCTGACAGTCAAAGAATCTATTTAGCCGGAGCCTTTTCTTCCAGCGGGCTCACACCTGCGGACTCGAGGGCACTTCCTGTGTGCGCGGAGAAGGCCGTTTTTGTGCTCCTGCGGAAGATCAGATAATGGAGGGCCTTGCCTCGCGCCTTTGTTTTTGTGCATTGTTCATTAGGCTGTGAGCGCTGTCGGCTCACTTGATATGCTTGGCTGGCCCGGGGGGGCCTGCGGCGCTCCGCTGTGAATGCCTGAGATGGCGCAACGCTGGCGCGCAAGGGGCTTGCCGAGCGCAATTTTAATGCAAAAGTAGTTCAGACTGAGGCCCACGACTGAGGGAGCTCAGTGAATGTAGGAGCCCTGCTGCTCCGGTGCATTACAGCCGCGAAGAACAATAAGCAAAGCCGGACAGTTCACTCTTTCAGCTCCGGCAGACTGGGCTTTTTTTCCTTAGCCTTGTGTGTGTGTGTGTGTGTGTGTGTGTGTGTGTGTGTGTTTTATTTCCTCGTATGTTTTATTTCTGCTGTTGGGCTCCTCTGGTTCCCGTTCGAGCCTCTCATGTGGATTAGCAAGGCGCGGAAGTGCTGGCAGGTACGTGTGCTTTGTCGTGAAAAGGGCAGTCCTGTTTGCGTTGCGCGGGCAAGCGCGGCTTTTTCTTACCAGCTGACCCATTTGGGGTTATTAATGAGGAAGTAATGAGGCATTCAGCTGTATTCTAATTGGTGTAAACAGTTGCTGAATTAGCATAAGAAACGGGGTCCCATTCCCGTCCCGCCTACACGACAGCGCAGTGGTGTGTGGTAAGTGGTGTGTGTGCTGAGGGTGGGGGCAGGTAAGAGAGAAGCAGCGGGG
>JABJVR010000029.1:6749859-6765540 GCA_025773905.1 Chitala chitala
CCCCCCCCCCCCCCCCCCCCCCACCCCCCCCCCCCCCCCCCCCCCCCCCCCCCCCCCCCCCCCCCGCCCCCCCCCCCACAGACAGGAAACTGGTATTTGATGTGCACGCTGGATATTTTATGATTAACCAGTATAAATATCCTCAAAACATCGGATTTATTTTCTCTATAAATACAGTATAAAGCACGACAGGAACAGTTTAGCACGATATATGATGTTAAAATCAAAGTGAAATATAAAGTCAGAGGGTATTATTTCAACATTATAAACATCTGGAAATTTACACGTGGTTAAATAAAAATAAATCTTGCTATGCACATCAAAGGGCTCCACATAGGGGGCTGTGTTTGACTCAGAACTGGGTAATAAACATACATACATGCACACTGTATACGCACAATGAAAACTCATTATAACATACCCGTTTATAAGACCAATTTCGGATAAAATGCCTCGTTTCCCGAGAAATATTTTGGTCGGCGGAAAAATAATACGTAGTCTACTTTTATAAATTTAGTGGAATACTTTAGATAAAAACTGAGATATAGCAGTAAAACCGAAAAATAGCGAAACCTATTATGCAGTCAAACTTTTTTGTACTCTTATAGCTTACTATTATTGGGCAACAAATAGTTTTTCATACTGTTGTTAGTAAATAAATTACCTCCATGTTACCGCTACAACTATTAATGCGCCTACAAAAATTATTTTGCTAAAAAATATAGCTAAATTATTCGCTGTTTAGTTTCATTTCATTCATAAGCCAAACAAACTTCTACGTTTTAATGTACATATATGTAATTGAAAAAAACATCTGCATATATTTACGCATTTGACAATGTTGGACTTTTGACTAGACACCAGAGTGCGCTGTTGCACTATTTCAAACAAAACGCACAAATTAAGAACGCACAAAAACCTGCTATATTTTCTTCGTCATAAAAAAACTAATGAAAGTGGAATGACAGATAATGTTTAAAATTATACTTGATATTTCTCTTTTAGAAAATACCAGTAAGTAAATTTTTAAAAATGACCACCAGTGTGCCATTTACTAATACCAGTGCAAGGGTTTTAAATTGAAAGATCAAAAGACCCTTTAATTTAATGCTGGACACTCAACCTTCTTTAAGACTTGTATTTATACGCAATGTTACGGTGAAATAACCCCTTTTAAACCGATATCTGTAATCTTATATTAACATATGAATATTTACAATGATCGCTTTGTTATGTAGAGGAATCACGCCAGGAAATAGAGCAGATGCAGTTAGGAAGTTGTATTTTCCTTGACGTTGTGTTGAGTTTTTAGGTACTTTTTCTAGGATTCTTCTTGGACACTGCACTCAACAGAGCAGCCCACTCCCAACCCAGACACCTGTAGGGCACGGCAAGCTCTCGTGGATGATGTTTCTGTCTGTCCGCCTCCTTCGCGCTGGTGAATGATATTTCCCCTCGTTTCTGGACTGATGCCCGTCCAGTGTAAATCAGTCCCTGATCTGTTGACCTGAGTAGAAATCACAGCCCGCACGAGCTGTCCGCCTCCAGCTCCAGCCGCACCCAGGGGAGAGCCTCTTCGCGCTTTTCACGAGGCACCTCCGGGACTGTGCAA
Source organism: Chitala chitala (assembly GCA_025773905.1). NCBI lineage: Eukaryota > Metazoa > Chordata > Actinopteri > Osteoglossiformes > Notopteridae > Chitala > Chitala chitala. The sequence continues at coordinate 6,751,472 of JABJVR010000029.1, forward strand.
TTTCTCCATCTTGTTTTTGTCTCCTTAAATGAAAGTATTATAGTTTCAGGCTCCAGAATACGAACTGTCTTCTTCTAGATTATTGCTACGGGGTGCAGCGCGTGTGCGTGTTTGTGAGAGAGAGAGAGAAAGAGAGAGGAAGGGGTGAATGTAAATAGATGCAGAGTGCTGCAGGTTTAAAGCACGAAAACGAGATGTGAAAGAAAAGATGGTTGAATAAATGTTGCACATTTCATTTTGCAGTTATCAGGCTTTGGGTTATTATATCCCACTTTTTGTGAATTGATAGAAACTCAGTTATGATACTAATTACGGTTTTTTGTAACTCTTAAAAAATTCCTAATATATGATATGCATATAAAGAGTATAAACCTATGTACAATAAATAATTAGTGTATACCTTGTAATGATGGGCAAAAACGCGGTCGCAGTATGTAAATAAAAAAAACCTTTGATTTTGTCTGAACAGGAAACGCCGGCACTCATCTGAATGACAAACATTTATACAGAGCGTTATACTCGCAGTCTATGACTTCCTAGAGGTTAGAACAGTTCTCACCACAACGCAGACAGAACTGTGACACAATCAATGTCAATCCAGTTAGGACTGCTTCGCTTCTCTTTTACCTCACCAGGCTACTTTTTAGTATTCGAAGCCACATAAAAGCCAGTGAACCCGGGCCATCCTCAAACGCCCACGTTTGTATAATTCACCATTTGGGCGTTCAGAATGTCACACTGACGTCCCAATACAGATGAACCCATGCGACAGCTGATGTACACCTCGCCATGAATTATTAGCACGTTGAGCGAACAAGTAAATGTGTTTTTTTATTATTATTATTATTTGTCCCGAGGCTCAAATACACGAGTTGCGTCTCGTTTGACATTCATTGCTTGCTCTTGCATACTTTGAAATTGCAGTTCAAGCTTAATAAATCTTCCTCGCAAGTGCGCTTCACAGCAGAACAGCTTGTTTTATCGTTGAGCGAGCCTCCCGCTCACTGCACGCCCAAGCCCGTTCTGTCTTAAGGCTAACGCTACAGATCTTGATTAATCAGCCACCAGATTGTAAGCGTCCCATTATCCACATCTCCTGCTGAAAGATGGAAACCTCGCTATTTTATTTCCTGGCCTCTACATTATCTAGCTAACAAGCTTATTCTGAAAAACAGATCATTAATTCCAGAATGAATAACACATCGCATTGTTTATTGTTTTTTTTTTTTTCCTGGCTGGTACTTGCTGTAAGTTTGTGGAGCATGAGTGCGTATGAGTGTTTTATTGTTCAGAATGCAAATGAATCCAATATTTGATAGAGTAGGAAACACACGTTTTTTTTTTTTTGTTGTTTTTTTTGTTTTGGTGAGTTACTGTTTTGGTGGTTCATAAAATAAATGCTTACCATACAGACTACATATGGCTTTCATGCTGTAAGATGCAATTCACATTTTTTCTATTATTATTATTATTATTATTATTATTATTATTATTATTGTTACAGATATATAATATCTACTGTTACAATTCTTGTACTATATTAATTTAATGAACATTTCCAAGAGTTTCCCTGTATTACTGTATTTCTCCATGCATCTGTGTACTGTTGGTGTATCTCACACATGGACTATTTTTTTTCTTTACTTTTTTGCCATCTCAATATCTGGTCCATTCGCACTGGCAATGATCGGATGAAATGTCATTGTCTTTGCTGAAATGGAACAGGCAACCATACATTTAAGTGCTCTTTAAGGTTTAATGTGTGCATATAATGAGAAAACACTACCTTAAACACTGCATTGTGTATTTTTTTTTTCTCTTTCAGATGCAAGAATACACAATTGGTCAGCACTTTGCAATTAATGGCTTCAATTACAGGTATTATGATAAATCTATCAGTCCATGAATACATCAATATTATGTTCACAAGATGTCCACTGCCATGCAAACCATTCAACATCAAATGTTAAAACATCCAGCATGCCTCATGACACTGTTATTTATGCATACGTTTATTTCATTAACAGGTATGAAAGTGGCCCACAAAACAATGCAACTTGAATAGAATTGCATTTCACATCTAAATATGAGTCCTTATTCATATTGCACTAAAGCAAAAAGGATTTTGTTGTACAACTGAATGATCAGCCAGTGGGGCTTGATGAAGCAGATATAAGATATAAGCATTTGTCCACACATGTCAATGAAAGCAGGGATCCTTTCTGGAGCAGCACTGCAGCACTGTATCCACTGAGCTGTGTGTTACAGCTGTAATGACAGGCAAATCTTAACAGTCAGCTCCTACTTGACAGGTCACCTTACAAAGAGTGTTTGTATGGGGTTCACTTCACACACTCCCTAAGAACATTCTCAATATTCTCATTTGCAGCATCCGCCTGCTATTGTAATACCCAAGTAATCAGAGGACTTAGGGACCCTACAGGTAGTCATAATGCAGCCTCATTAAAGTAAGAAAGACCTTGATGGACTCCTTATCTAAAGAAAAAATTTAGTCTCAATTAGGTAGTCATTTGCTCAATGCATTTTCCAGCTGTTTATGACATACATCTATAGAAAGATAACGCACATGTTTTGACCTAGATGGTAATTGTACTTCTCAGCACAAAGCCATTGCTTACCTCTTGTGTTCCAGTTTTTGACAGTCAGCCCTAGACCAGACATTTGGTTATTATGAATTACAATAAATTGTCTTTACTTGGCAATGCACCCACAAAACATGAAAATCACAAGTCATTTCCAACAGTTACAATGCAAGAGGAAAAAACCCATTATGTTAGACTTGACAGGACATGCCACGTGTGAAAGGATTTACAAGGATCGCATCTCCTTCAGAAACAATGAATTAATTTGCCGCTCTCCTTACGGAGAATAGATGCAGCTAAGAGGCTGGGTTTTTAAAATCTGTTATTTGCAAAGATGGTCTTTTTTTTCATACTAAAATACTTGTTAATCACATCAGCCTGATAACAACAATACCTTGTTAGGCACAATATGTTCACACCCAAACAAACCATATACCCTAAAATAATATACTTAGGTCAGATGCTATCTGTCCCATTTAAAAATGCCTTTTGCTTTTCATGACATGTTCTGCCCATGTTTGCTCTGCTCCACTGTCTTGGCACTGACACTTTGAATCACTCAATTGCTCAAATTAGATTCTAATTAAAAATGTATCCCCACACCTCCTAGGACTGGCCTCCGATCGCTCGAGACGAGTCGCGAATCAGCTGGCAAGTCACTAAACGGAGCCCAGCGTCGTTAGAATGAGGAATGTGCCACGTGAATGAAATGTGATGGTTCAGAAAGATGAGCTGTTTGAATTCTTAACAAATGCAATTTGTCAGTATTTAATGTGGCAGGTGGGGAAAGCGATAGCAGAGGTGCTTGGTGCGCCCCGCTGCGATGCTGGACTAAGTGCCTACATCCACACAGATTAGAGTTAAGACTCAGACACGGGGTTAGAGAGCTGAGGCCCATGCTCTGTGCGAGGCGGCTCACCCTGGTGGCGGCCTGAATTAACTCCGCTCATCATTAGCACGCATGTGGCCTGGGGGGGGCGCCACTCCCTCTTACTAGCAGGCCTGGGAGGCAGGCATTTCCATTTCTGCACATAAGTGGTCATCTGGTGGAGGGATCCTGGAACGGCTTGAGACCTCCGTGGTCGGCGGCGGGAGGATTAGTGCGGAGCATAATCCTTTTCTTCAGCGGAGGGATTACAGCACTTTTTCAATTTCCTACTTGAAGCATTGGGGGCTATTTCTGAAAGCACACAGACCGCCGCTGAAAGGAGGCTTTTGGGATGTTGCCTCTGCCGAGCTCAATAACAATCAGACAGGCTCCTCCCGGCCCGCTGAGCTTTCAAACTTCGAGAGGTTTCCACTTTGGTGACTTGATGGAAAAAAAAACAACGGTCCTGTGTCAACGCCAGAGCCAAACTGAAGGGAACAGCCAGACTAGGCTGCCAATAAATGCCCCACAGGCCCGTTGGTGTCCAGTAGGTCCCGATGCCAACCGGGCCACCAACAGGAAAGTAAAGTTTTACTGAATTTTTTTGATGGCTGAAAGTGATAACAGGTGAGTGACTGCAGATGACCCATCACCCTTCACTGATCTCACTGATCACCCTCTACGTTTCTACACTGAGACAAAGGATGGTGAGCCTACAGAAACCACAAAGGACTTCTGTAATCTGAGCTGTACATACACCTTCTTGTATCTTTTTGAATGCGCCACTCTGTGTGGCAGCTGAGCACCCACCTCCAGGACATGTAGAGCTGATTGTAATTGTTATAAGCAATTGCACTGTTGACCTACCTCTCCTAACTGAGGACCATATTTTTAAACTTTTTGTCTTTAGGCAGAGAACCCCACCATGTGAAAAGCACCTGTTTTGTTGACTGAGCAGCAGAAGGACTGGCAAATGTGAGAACGCATACAATGAGCCGGGACTCGGCTTTTCAGCCACTCAGCTCCCAGCCTTGGGAACTGGCCTTAGCATTTTTAACTTTACCACTAGATATTTTTTGTTTCAAAGTTTTTTTTAATACTTTGGTTGTTTTAACTTTTCAGTTTAATTTAATTGTTTATTTAACTCCCTACACTACACAGCAGTGAATCTGCATGTCTTTCACAAATTTGCCCTGGCTGAAACCTGAAATATAAAAGGCATGCCTAATAACACATGTCAGTGACATTGTGTTCCACAAAGAGCAGATCAGTAAGTATTGATCTGCTTTAACAATAGGATTTTCTTGCATTTGTAACCTCAGAAGCAGTAGCTTTGAATCTGGGATTTATGCACCCCCAGGGGGTATCTGAGGCCTTGGAGGAGGGGGGGGGCCTCAGACTGTATATTGTTTGCATGCATAACCTAACATATTATCATCATTAAAAGAGTGTAAAGAGCTTCACACTGAGACTAGGCAGTATGCTGATCAAAAAAGATCCTCTGGTTAGCATAAACTAATTTATTCCAAGCTGCAGAAGGCTTGTGAGACTGTTGATGAATGTGCCTGTTATGTTGTTAGGATACAGATTTGTTAGGATGCTATTATGTATTAGTGATCCTTTGTATTGTGTGGCTCTAGGCTGCACTTAATCTGATTTCTCTTACTGCACCTGCTTGTGTGGAATGTGACTTCAGCTTTTTATTCCACATTCACACACTGCATTTATATTATTCTTTTTTGTTACTTTAGACAACAGTAGCTGATAAATGAATGAATACCATGTGGAGAAGGCTTTGCCAATGAGCAAACGGAGCCCATTTGATGTATGAGCGATGGAAATGTTCGTAATCAGTCATTACGTTATGTCCCCTACATATGAATGAGTTTTGTTCTGAGAGCATGTGTGTAAGTCCAATTTGTTCATCAAGTCCAACACAGTTAGCTTAAGTACCCAACTAACACCATCAGCATAGTTAATAGTTATATAACACATATCACACAAATGAAACATAAAACATATTGATTTATGTCACAATTCTTAAAATTAACAGTAAAGCACAGAAAACCGAACTAACACAGATGACTTTTGTTTCCATTGTTGTAGCATGGTGCTTCTTAGCACTACCAGCCACATCATGGCTACATTTACGCTTAATTCCAGACATCTTTGGGTTGAAATAAAGCACATTAACTCAACTGAAACAGAAATACAGTACAGATAAAAGCATGACCACTTGTAGAAGATGCCCGCATGTGACCAAGAAATTAAACAAAATAGCGTGGGTTTTATGTTCTGCCTAGCGGTAGACATGTGAACTAGTTTATGCGCTGCTGCAAATTTTGAAGTTCACGACAATTTAAATGTTTTCACTTACTCAAATAATTTTAAATTTATTGCACATGCATGTTCGTGTCATTGAAAGTTTTCAACTGGAAGGTTTGTATGTAGGGAACTTACGGTATTTTTAACAGGATTATTTATTTTTCCATCCCAAAGGCACTGCGTTTTATTACTAGTGATTGTAACGGTCTGCATGCTACATAAAACAGCTTCTCAACACTTCAAAAAGTAGTAGACAATTCACCACAAAACTACAACAGAACGGTAAAACAGCAACCAGTGTACTGTATCTATCCTTTGACCCACATCTGCAATTACAGCACATCTGAATGCAAAAGGTAACCTTGTCCAGCTCAGCAAAGCACTGACATGATTTAAAGATAGTCACAACTGTTCATAAAATTACATTTATCATGTTCGAAGCAAAGCTTTCCCTTTGGGCAGGGCTGCTGCTATGCATTTTGGACCAAGATGTTATGCTACACATTATCTTACATTAAGATGTTTTGCTGTGCTCTAATTATTGAGGCCTGTCAGTCATGGGCCCTCGGAATTGCTCTGGGTTTCCACCCTTTTGGTGCCCCTGGATTTGGGCTTTACATCAGCTGTCAAAAATGTTTAGGAACCTCTTGAATGGTTTTGTTTGTTTAGCTGAATGTTATGGGTTAAGCTGTTTGAAGAGGTTTTTTAATGTTAAAGTGTAGTAGCTTCCTGCAGGATCCCACAAACAGTATGTTGAATGTCTGTTGCAGAGGCCCACTGACTTGCTGTTGGAAAATGAGCTCCATTTGTACACATTCCATGCGCTGCGTGGGACCTCCTGTTTTACGGCACATCCTAATGCATCCTGACTTGTTTTCCCCAGTGACACCCCGGGCAATGTCAAACACCCATTGGTCACTTAGCTGAGTACAGGTGTAGGACAAAAAAAAAAAAGAAACTCCCCCCCAGGTATGCATTAAGTAATGTTACGGGCAGTCAGCCAGAGCAGGAACAGCCTGACATTCTATACAAACATGGATCTGTAGTCACACTCCGTAAAAGAAAGCTTTCACTCTACAAGGCTTTGCAGGACCAACTCAAAGAAGACATTCAGAATTTTTTTTTTATATCATTCCTTTGTAGAATTCAATGCGCCACTTAAAGCAACCATGTTCCAAGACATCTATCAGTTTAAGGCATAAGCATCATACAATCTTTGGCGTTATATGCAGACTTATTCGTAGAGGTTGTCCTATTTGCAGGCTCAAAGGAAGAGCTAGCTGGGGCTTCAGCAGAAACTGAGCTGTTATTTTGTTTTTGTTCTGAGAACAGTTATCAGTTCTTCATAAGTATAGTGTCATAGGCAGATTTAAGCACTTTTATTGTGCTAATCACACTATTCAACACAAAAATACTATCGTCATGCCTTTCTCTGCAGATTGCTTGTGTGTAGATTTTGCTGTGTAACCCTCACCTTGAAGCATGTAAGAATTTGTTGTGTGTTTTGAATCACTTCTGTCCTTTTGTGCAAGTAACATCTTAACATCTTTTCTGCACAACATTAATAGTCTCTTATCAGGAGCTTCTCCACTGTTTCTGCTTGGACCCTGAACAGTAAACAATTCTCTCACTGTTGTCGTGGTACCCATTGATGAATTGAGGTTGCTGCAGGTGGTTAAGGGGAAAATGATGCAGATAATTCTGCTACAGCTGAATAAATTAAGAAATTGCCTCTTCAATTATATATAAGAACTTAATTAGTGGCTGTTGATGAAGACTCTAAAGTTTTCTGCAGTAGGCTAAGCTACGTGTACAGACACAAACTCGCACACACGTACACTCATACAAACACAAGCGCACAAACATGCACGCACGCACGCACTGATGCACGTGTGCACATACACATGCACACACAGGCACACACAGACACACACCTGAAACTGGGTTTGTTCTGGCTGATTTTTCAAGACAAGTAATAAATGTCACTGAGTCTTACCAATCACAAACTACATAGACACCAAAAGATAACTGGTTGTTTGAATGGCAGACCTTGTGTCTGAGGTCTTTTTGGGATTTGCCTGCAGCAAATGTAAACAGCTTACATGCTGTGCAACAGTGCTTTTCAGTAAGTTATGAACACTGTGTTCCTACTATTATCTATCTTATCCAATAAGGTACATGCAGTTACTCCAAATACAGAGCAAGTAGATATGCAGATAGCAGAGGCACTATGCTTGTTGCATTTAAAAGAGGATAGAAGGTATACAGGTTAGTTTCTTTGGTGTGTTGTCGGCATCAGAAGTTAATTGTTCTGGCAATTTCATCTTGAAGGAGGTGCATGAGGTCATAGGAGCCCACATGTCACTCCTGCCCCTGTCACTAGGAATATCACTGCACCAATGGAGAAGGAGGCCGCTTCTGACCTGGAAAGACAACAGGAAGATGAAAACAGAAAAGACAAGACAAACTTACTGATTTTCTTCTCAACCCAGCTAACCTCTGGTAACCCTTGTAACCCTGATGCTTGACAAAAAAACGGCCAGCTGACATTTTGAGATTTAGTGACGGAGGCGGCTTTTTAAAGACGTGCCATCTGGACACATGTGTCCTTCCCATGGACATCCACCAGGAGGGAGGAGATATGGATATCTCTGAGGAAAAAACTCTCTAAAAACCTCCCTAATTACACACGCTTTTAGAAATGCTCCCCTCGTCTCATTCAAATAACAAGGGCTTTTGAAACACAGTCTTAAATAATTTATCTGCAATTTATCTCAACACTGGCATGCATTTTGAGCCATTTAAAAGCTCTAATAATAATAATAATAATAATAATAATAATAATAATAATAATCATCATCATCATCATCATCATGACAACAGGTTTATTAAATCTTTTCACAATATTATTTGGTCAATATATATTGTCGTACACTTTTTCTGTTATAAATTTTTTTTGCCCTTGTCTCATAGAGTTGGTATTTCCTACAATAGAGGAGACTATGTATATTTCCTACAGCTGGTGTACTCATATTGTATGTGGTGGGTGGGCGCCCTGCCCAGGCTGTCCCCTACTCTGCGCCCTGTGCTTCCTGGGCTGGGTTCCAAGCTTCCCGCGACCGTGAATTGGATAAGGCGGTACAGAGAATGGATGGATGGATGGTATTCTCAAATTACAAAATAGTGTGTGAATGAATTGCAAGTGTTAATGAGAATTTAATATACAAGCTTTGTCTTAAATACAATGATAACCCTTTATGGAGGAAGAATAACAAAGTGTAAGTAGGGGAACGATTGCAAAAGTGACGCTGGCAAACACATGTGGAGCGTTAGCCGCTTTCTACAGCACACACGTCTTAGGTTTGGATCGGACTGTGACCTGCAATTTCACGGTGTCTGAAGTCTGTAAGGCTTTACGGATGCCTCGTAGGAGGTGTCAGACGTCCGTGAGGTTTAAGGCTTGTCTGTTCCCCTTAGTTACCACTCAATCTCCTCTATGACATTGTATTACTTCAAGTGTGTAATGCAGTTATTGGCTGGCAGCGATGTCACTCAGAGAAGTGCAAAATGGCTGTTATCAAAGAGGTACCATATAGCAAAACCAAGCCTTAAAACTAGGCCAAAAAATCAAGAAAAAAATGGCTCATTAGTACACAAAAATTTTATGATCTTTTAAAAATTTAAACTAAATAATTCAGTGCCCATATTATAATACCAGAATGTGAACTGTAAAGGTTTTCAGGTAAGAAGAAATGCAAAAATGACATTTATCCTAACTTGGCTGTATAACCTTTTAGGATGAGAATTGTGAGAGGTAACATTATTATAGATGTTTTCATTTTATTTCTCTAATTGCTTATCCAGTTCAGGGTCACGCAGTTCACTGAACCCATGCCAGGTTACACAGGAGGTCTGTGTATAGACCTCAACACAGGGTATTTACACACACACACACACACACACACACACACACACACACACACACACACGTGCTCAGGTTAGATCTGTGGGAGGAAAGAGGAGGCTCTTGATTAAAGAAGATGCATAGGAAGATCATGCTGCACACTTAGTGTTGATGGCTGCATTCAAATCCAACACCTGGAGCTGTGATGCACCAACGCTACCTGCTGAGCCACCATGCCACCATGTGTGGAATTTATTCATGAAAAATAAATTTTATAAAGCTACCCTCTTTGATGGATGGTATCAAGAAAGCCTTTTAGATATTCTCGAGTCAGTTTTCTTATACTATGTATTCAGCGGTAAGTACATCTTCCAGTGAGCGTTAGTGTGTCGGGACTGGACCTTGGCAAAGTAACAGATATTGGTGATAACAATAAAAATACAAATTTCTAAATGATGTGAGTTTCCATTAACTCTTATATCTTAATTTTTATTGGCATATTTAAAGGCACCCAAAAAACATCTATCGTCCCTGTGTAATATGATGTACTTAATGGTTGATCGTAGAGAAGGGGGCATAGAAAAACAAATTGGTTTTTTCCCAGTACCAATTAATCCCAAGATAAATGTGAAAAATCTTAATGGCCACAGATTCCATTCCCCTGTCAGTAGCCAAACCCATATAGTTAAGTGACTCCTTCAAGGAGCAATTTAGCACTGATCTGCAGGTTCCGGAAGATAGCTCCTGCAGTCTGCTCATCTTCTGCTAATAGACATATTTGTTCTAGTTGTCTAGCCTTCATCATACGAACCATCTAGTTGGCTTTAATGAGGAGAAGCCTTGACTTTATTTCAACTTATCATGAACCCTTTTTTTCATTATATTTTTTTTGTGTACAGTAATTAATTTCACTTTTCATTTATTCATTGTTACAAAACATACTCTGAATTTTAAACTATCATATACTTAAACTATCATACACATATGAAATACTAAAAAAACAAGCGTTCAGTGCACATATTCTAGAATTAGTGTTCTTATAGTAAAGGTATGTGTGGATGGGGTGTTTGTGTTTGATACAAATGAAAGGACTCTAAAGTTCTGCACATTTGATAGTTTAAAATGAGTTAGTAAATAAACCACAAGTGTTACAAAAGATACTCAAATTTTAAAAACAAGTGAAAAAGGATATTTGTTGTAATTAAAAATTTAAGATGCTCATTGACTCTGTCAAAGCCAAATACTTAATTTAACATCAACCACTGTTTTCCATGAGGGTTTTGTGATGTGCGTTGTAATTTAAAGTGTTATCATAGGTCTGTGTGTGTTTTATATCCTAAGACAGATGTGACCAATTTTCTTTGGCTCTAATAAAAAAACCTGGCAAATCTTATCCAAGATTTCAGTCTCGTAAGCCTTGTCCTTTACTGTATTCGACAACAGTATTATTTCACATTTGAACAAGCTTTTTTTTTCTTTGAAATGATCTTCATATAAAACAATTAATTACTCTTTTTAATCAAATGTATATACATGCTAAGGTCTTTACTTCTGTTTCAGTAACATTATTAAATAATTCATATGGGTCAGGAAAGACTTGTAAAAAAAAGCAAGAATTTTTCATTTTATATGTCATCTTTCTTTTATGTTTCATAGATTTTGGAATGTGTTACTGTGAGCTAGACACAGATTATTATTTATAGGTGTACATTGCTTTCACTTTTATTGCAGTATTACTCTCAGATAAACTTAGTAGGCATATTTAAGTATTTATCTTTCCATGCTGTATTTTCCAGCACAATCCAATAAACACTGAAGGTTTAATGCACAGTTGTCTGATATCTTGCTAATGTCTACATGTTGCTTAGTAATGTCAACCTACTACATAGCTGTTCATAAACAGACACATGTTCATACATTATATATAGTGACACATTGTTACTGCAATTATAACTGTTTTTGTTATTCTTCATTTTAATATTACTAGTATTATCAGGAATCACTGGTGCTAAATGAAAGCAAATGACATTAACTATATTTTAGGCAATTAAAATATTTTGCATCTGGGAGACAGTGTGGTATGCTAGTGAAGAAAATGGGTATTTTTTATTTGCTAGTCTAAAAGGTCTATTTACTGAGGTCGCATAATGTACGTCACTCTGAAGAGTGCTTTCCAGGTACGTATTGTGCACAGCCAGACAAAGAAAATGTCACCAAATGGGGAGATGTGAAAACAGGAGAAGGCCACAGTACAGGTTCCAAATGTAAACATGTGAGTTTGTTTGAAAGAAATTCAGCTCTCTCCATGGACAGCCCTGATACTGTGAGAACATCTCTGAGAATTAGAAGTTAGAACTAAGAGTTCTAAGGCATCATAGACATTGATACCAGAATTATTTTAATTAAACTTGATACATTTATAGAAACTTTTTGAGTTAGTGGAAATCCTAATTAAACTTGCATAAATCAATCATGCAGTAAACACACACATTATATGATTATTATCATATTAACTATAAACAATGTGTCAATCCTACCAATGAAAAAAAATATTTGAGACGCTGCCCTTGTCAGTATTACTTATATTTTCTTTGTAGTGCATAGACACTAAAATATATATATATATACATTTTTAACTTGGAATATTTTAAGAACTGTGACAAAAGTGTTTTTGAATCAATTTGTTTCAATTAACTGCAAATGAATGTTTTCTGAATTTTCAAGTCAAGGCTGTTAAGCGATGCAATACATTTAAATTGTGTACATAATGTACATTGCTCTAACTTATATTCTTAAACTTCCAACTTGTACATAATTAAATTTTCAATAACACATATTTAATTCTTATATTTTTTGAAAAGTTAATAAGATTTATGTAATTGCACGTGAATTATACATTCAGTAATTTGTTACACACAAATTGAGCGTAGCCTAGCAGAAACAAAGTATCAATGCAATCTTTATTTTTGTAAATGAAAAGGGCAAAGGCGTATTACAGAAACACAACATGTAGAAACTGTGATGGGGGGTATATTTGTCTAAAGTGTAATGATTCCAGTGTAATAATCACAGACAGGAACCAAGGCAGGTGGGGGTGTGTGCAGAGGATTTATTCACAAGTCGTATAGGATATTCAAAAACCAAAGTCGAAAACATCACAAGAAAAATTAAACCAATACAACAAAACCACAAAGCAGGAACTTGGTGAGCAAGAGGGAAAACCCAGGATGTAAGAATTACCACAAACAAAAAATAGGAAAATAACCACCAGTAACAAGAAGAAGAAGAAGAAGAAACCTTTATTTGTCCCACAAGGGGAAATTACAATATTGCAGCAGCAAGTACAGAAGAGCATCAGAAATTATGTTAAACAAGAGACCTATATACAAAGTAATAAACACTAAAGTGACTTCACTCCCAGACAACACAAAAGTCAGACCCCCAAATGTAAACAGCAAAGAAACAGGAAATAAGGAGCACGTGAACACAATAGGCAAAGAGAAGGAGGAAACGAGCCAATGAAATTAGGGGGCGTGGCCACACACATGCACCAATCAGGCAGACTGACATCCAGAGTAAATTATTTTTATCAGTGATTCACAATAATGCAAGAACGTGCCTTAAATGCCATAATAATGTGCTTAGTGTGCTTAAATTTGTTAAAACATGATGCATACATATACATCACTGTAGGAAAATAAATGAATAAATAAGGAAATGGAATGCAAACCACAAACTACAACCACCTGTGAAATTTAAAACACTCTGCCGTTAAAATGGTAAGAATGAATTATACACAATACATCAACAGTGAAGAAAAAAATTTAGAATATTGTCATTAAAACTGTATTACATATAAAATAAGTGTTACGCAGTATTAGTCAGGCTATGTCTTAAAAGTCAAATAAAGCGGTGACACATTTGTAGGTGTTTAGTGGACATGTTTCACTGAAAACATGACACACAACACAGCTTCACACTGAAATCCTCTCACACTGTACAGGATTCTTTAAGAAAAGCTGTTTTCAACACTTCTACCGCTATAAACTAACTGACCCAAAGTTCTGAACAATCTTTCAGCTAGTTCAAACAGAGCAGATTTATATTAATTCTTGAATCACAAGACACATTTGTGATCACATTGTTAGAGTGATCCAGACTCTATCCCAATGTCCTGATCCATCTATCCATCCATTACCTTAACCACTTATTCCTGGTGAGGGTCACGGGGAAGCCTGGAGTCCATCCCAGGGCACATAGGGCGCAGGGCAGGGGACACCCAGGGCGGGGCTCCAACCCACCACAGGGCACACACACACTACAGGCAATTTGGACACACCAATCAACCTAACCTGCATGTCTTTGGACT
>JABJVR010000029.1:6781684-6793812 GCA_025773905.1 Chitala chitala
TATAAAACGACTTTGGTGTACATTAATTTCGTGGGCCTAATACACAGTTCCGGCAGCCTAAAAGTTTTATATAAATTTACGCTTATTTTGTTCACCATTACAAATCCTTTAAAGGAACTTGATGGTTCCAGTGAGCAGCCCAACCAGATATTCTGTTGTTACAAGAGAGTATTATTTCTGAGCACACAGCAACATCAATAAATGCTAATAAATTTTTTTTTTTCCGGCCGTGGTGTAACTGGGATAAACCTCTCAGTTTAACAAAAATAACCAACTCCAACTTGGTTATTACTTGGTGCCACTTTACACTGGTCCACATCACACCATGTTGTCATTGAATACTTTGTTGGAATCACACTCCTTGTCCTGGTGTATCCCTTACATATAATGCACAACTGCTTCTTGCTGTATATCTCTGTGTAATACCAATATGCAGAGAGTGACGTCAAGCAAAGGGCAGAGATGAGACCAAGGCGGGTCTGTTCATGGACGACAAGTTTATTCACAAAGAGGCGGTACAATCAAGGACATGAAGGGCAAAAAGATACAAGAGAGCTGGGGAGCACGGGGGCTAAGAACTTGGCAGATAAACACAAACACCTTAACTACACCAGGGCATAAGAGGCCGACAGAGAACAGAGCAGACTAGGGATATATATATATATATACATATGACAAATGTACTTAAGATAGAAAACTGTATTATTGGTATGCAGGACTAGATTAAAACCCAAGTGGATCCCTGGGTGTTCCCACTCCGTGGCTCCCCTCCCTTTGTGTATGTGTATTGAGCCCTTAACATGCAGAGCCTCTGGTTGTGCACCCAAGCCAAGCCTTGCTGGAATGGTATTGGAGACGTTTACTGAATTCTACACGGGCTTTGTCACATTCTCAGAGAAAATAAATCACTTGTCTATTACACTATTGCAAAGAAATGATCAGTTTCAAATTGATTTCAAAACCAATAATCAAAATCATCAGTCTGAATAGGCGTGACGCCACTGAACCAGTCAATCGCCTGTAATCGAGTGGATCAGTAATGGCCTTGTCCTTTTTATCTTTGACTAAAAAGGAAAATCTAACATCAAAATTATATTTCCATGTTGAACCCTCCTACGTATCTGCTTGTCATTGCTGCTTAAAGCAATGGGCATCTGCACTCATATCTACTCCTTGAAGATACATATTATAAAATTATCATGCTAGCATTACCTGGAGTTTAATGTATTCATCTGCTCAGCTACTTTTGGGCTCTGCCTTGTGCAGCACACCTCTGTGCTGTTTTCCATCCCCTTATTACTAGCCTCTCTTCTGCCTGTGTGTAAGGGGCCTCATTGGATGATTATATGTTTTTTTCTCGCTCTTTTTTTTTTATTGGCTTGCAAGCGTTTGCACGGCGAGATTAGGGAGAGAAGCACTTGTTTTTTTTCCGGCTGTGTTTTAACAGACGGGAACGAGGAATGGCAGAAGGAGCTTTACGGCTGTCAAACACGAGCCAGCCTCTGGTTTCTCCCTGCAGCAAGCTACGCAGCAGACCTCACCGTGGCTGTTAAGGCCTCTTCCAGTACAGATGACAGACCTCAAAAGCAGTCTGCTCTGTCTGCTGCAGTTGACGGAGTTATGGACGGGCCCTATCCGGCGGCCGGCTCCCTTTTGCACCTGTCGATTAATCACATCCAGACGCTGAGTCTGAACTACCGTATTACTCACCGAACTGTCAGTCTTTCACATATACTGTGTACAAGTGGGAGGCAGTGTGTGTGCAATCATTATAGCATTTCTGAATCCATACATTCTACAGCTATAATTTTGCAACTGAAAATTATGGTCACTTAATATATTTTGCCTTAAAATATGAGCTTTCAGATTTAATTTCCCTTCTACAGAATGACACAAACTACTTCTTAAAATGTGTTTTATTTAGAAGTAGATTGTCATTTATTGCACAAACCAGTTCACTCTAAATAAAGCAGTGACGATCGTGTAGCTCCTTTCATCCCAGATCTCAGCTGCCTAATTTCACGACTTCCTTTGATTCAGGAGCAGTTTGATGAACTGAAAACCCAAAACAAGACACAAACTATCTTGTGGTAAACTAGTAACAACAACAATATTGTATTATCAATTCAAAGTAAAGAATATCAAAGCATCAAATAATAATTCCCTTTCTAGTGAAGCTTCCCTTGAAGATAACCACAAAGCCTTATAGAGAAGTGATTTTATTGCTAGCTTTCATAATGAGATGACTGAACAATTTCATCACTGAGCATCATCAGATACACAATAAACCCTGCTTTGTTCCATTTGAGAGTTAATTTTTCTTAAGAAGACCCTTAATTGGCTTGATCTCCTCTCTTGTATCTCGTGAGCGACATGTGAGTCATGCGCTCTCATTGAAATGCTCTGGAAGTAAGAACATAAGTGACACTCTTGTAGAGTAATGTCATGGTACACTCCAGCTGTTGTTTTCGCCTCTCCTTTTGCACCTGTGCGTGTATTCCATGGGAGCTATTTGTCTCCTCTTAATTTTCTTGATTTCCAGTTGGCGGTTATTGGTGTGAGAGAGGAGACGGCCTGCCTGGCTTTCCCAGTCTCTCAGGGCCAGAGGGGTTTCAAGACAAACACTTTTGAGAAAAACTGCTCCAACTCCTTGATGAAACGACCTGTCTTTGTGAAATTTGGTGTGCCGGTCTCTGAGGATTGTGCCACACTTCTGAGAAGCTTTTCTTCTTTTTTTTTTTTAACTTAATAAGGCACTGAATGATGAAACGGGGTAAGCAACGACAAGTGAAGAGCCCCCAGCGACCCTGAAGGCCATCGTTTATGTCCACGAGGACCATGGCATTTCACAATTCTCTAACACCTGCGTCCCTCTCTCGTTTATGGCATAATCCTTATCCCAGATACGTAGGTCACCTTCTGTGGACTGACATCTTAAAATCTACTTACTTTTTGCATAAACCGCTAGTCATTTATCAGACTCAGCAGTGAAGAACATACAAATCCCTTAAAAGGAATTTGATAAATTAATGGATATTAAAGGTATAAATAGACATTATAAAAGTGAAGCAGAATAATGAGCACCAAATTTTCAGATTTTCCTCTGTAATGTCAATAAAAGTATGTGTTTTGGATTGAGATCTTCACATATAACATTTTGCATTTATTTTTGTTCATTTTGGGTTCGATGGATACACCTACACTATGTTACCATGTGGTGATCAAGCCTATATAAATGCATTTAAATGTGACCCTTCCATGTTATACTATATTAGCATGCACAGAAACAGACTTTGTTCATTTTTAAACTTTTTTTGAAGCTTTGATGAATTTAAAGAAAGAGGAAATTCAATAAGTCACCAACATAGTACATTTCACTTTTATATAGCTTGGTACATAATGTAATCAGAAGAACAAGTCTCCTATATGCACACTTTCATCTGAAAAAGATATTGCCAGGTCTCCATAGATAGTTCAATGTAATTTTTATTTTTTCTATCTCAAGGGATTTTCTCAAGGAAATCAAAGTGAAATGGATTCATATTTAACTTAAATATTTTGCATATGGGAGTTACTGATATCTTTCTTGGAACAAAAAATAGAAAAAGACTTAGAAAATCTTGTCTAGATACAGCACCTTTTAGATTTATTGGCAACTGATAATTAAAATACAATTACTGACTTTGTTTCTGTTTTTAAATGCCATAAACAATTCCTAAAATACTTTGTGTTCAGAGTACAGCACAAGTTATTAAAAATAATACTTATCAATGATTATAAATCAGCCAAACTTTGAAACTGTTGAACAGACTTACAAGGCAAATTTTGTGCTTTTTATGTTGTGATAACAGTTTCAGTTAATAACATTTAAAAAGCTGGTTCCAACTTGACTGTGTCTGTTTTTTTCTTATTTAACAAGCTCTAATATCTCGTACCTCCTCTTTCAGTCCTCATCTCTGTCCTTTGTTGACAACTCTAACTAATAGCCAACTAGTTACTAGTTTGTTAAATTCTAGTAAGATGTCAGCCATTTTTTTCTAATTCAAGATATTCACTGTGTGCTATGAGGTTTGATTAGACTGTAAATGCAACACAACACTTGTGTTCAGGTGATTTTGTAGTTTTACTGGGTACTCAGCCAGGGCATGGAAGCCTCTGTTCATGTTAATGTGTCTCTAACTGCACAGTGAATCTTTCAAAGGTATGCGGCTCAGTGTAATTTATAATGCGGCTCTGACTTACCGTGGCTGTCTGGGATGCAGATTCCTGACCTCTGCTAGCGCGTGCCTTTCTTTATGGCTCTGCTGCTTCCTTGACGCCGCTTGTCTCCTGTACGGTAACCAGCTCCTTTCGCTTGCAGAGTGCACAGGGCCCGGGTGGCTGTTAATCACATAAAAATTCAATCAGATTCCTTACTGAGATCCAGGAGAAGTTGTTGGGGTGGGGGTGGAGGTGTTCTCTGTGGGTGTCTGCTTTGCAGGCCGCATCCCTCTTAACATCTTAGTGTGTTTTATGGCATCCCGTCCACGGTCGCCTGAACCTTAGAATGTACCTCACAGAGCTTTGGTCTTGTTCTTCCAACAGGAAAAAATGAAGGGTTCTTTCTGACTGTGTGGTTTCAGAGCGTCGGGGCAGGAGATAGCTTGGATTGAATGACATCATGAAGAGCGATGCTGAAATTATACTCCTGCTTAAATTGTTTTGTCAAAAGCAATCGGTGGACTGTTGGGGAAAACATTCATGACGGTATATTAGATTTTTAAAAACCTGGCCTGAATGGTATGGATGAATATATTGATAGCCACTGGTTTCGTCAGAGGGTCGTATTCCAACATATTCACTGATACGAGGCTGTTTGCACAGACAGTGTGACAAGTGTCTGCCACTGATGTGACTTTAATTGTTGCAGTTTTAAAGGGCAAACTTACTATGCCCACTGGTATACATCATGAGATCTCATTGACCACCAATTAACGCTGCAAGACCTCTTCCACAGGCCATCTAATTGTACCATTTATAATCCGGAAACATTTCTAATGCCATTGATTGGGCTCAGCTGGACAGAGACTTATGAAAATAAATTGGGTTTTTTTTTCCCACAGTTATGACCATAAAAGCTGCATGCCTCTCAGCCACAGGAGCTTAATGCGTTTATTTAAAAAAAGAGAGAAAAACATTAAGCTGTTTTAAAAATATTCATATTTTGACTGATCAATTATATAAATTGAGTTTACTGAAAGGTTTGGTTTAATTAATTAAAGAAAGCATTTTGTCAAAATGCTGGCAGTGCTGCAATAAATATTTCGCCTGGGTATTTGTACACCCTTATATACAGGAAAAAGGAAAGAGTAAAACATAGTGAAGGCAGTGACAAGATGCCTCTGCTGTGTGTTTACAAGGAACTTCTAAAGTGTCATTAATTGGTCAAGAAATTTTCTCCCAGCTCCTGTTATCCAAGACCACACCTACTTTCCTCCCAGGGACATTGGCAAACTAATGTAGTTGTTATTTTGAGACTGCTTTTTGATTTAACATTTTATTGTTTATTAGAAGGCCACTTAAAATTAGATAGCCAAAGTCAAAAGTAAACATATATATGTGTGTGTGTGTGTGTGTGTGTGTGTGTTTGTTTTTTGTTTTTCTCATTTCAAATAATGAGTTTGTTAGTTTGTTGTTTACACACTAGTCTATATGATTCAAAGGTCATACAGTCACTGCTGGCCACAACAAGGAGATGGAGGCTCCTCAGATGATGCAATATTTAATGATCTGGGTGCTTTTATATTACATTTAGTCTTTGTGTGTCTGTCTGTCAGTAAAGACTCTTACTATTAGTACTATTACTATTAGTACTATTAGTAACATTAGTACTATTAGTAACATGTACTATTAGTAACATTATTCCTTTACTCTTTGCTGATATTTGCTCCTTGTCACTATCGCCTTATGACCTGCTGGCTCCCCGAACACCCAAAGGACTGGGTGGTTGTTGTAGATTGAAAAAGGTGTACATAAGTGGGTGACTGTAGCACATACATCATGCACTGTTTGAAGGAGTTGTGTTCAGGGTTTCCTCTATTCTCTCCTGTACAGTGAAGATGAGATGTTTTTTTTTTTTGTTTTCTTCTCCACCTTTCAGGCAGCACAGCCTTTGTCATAATGTATGCCAGAATTAGAAATTTTCTTCATACTACTGTACTACTTTTATGTCACATTTGGTCATCTTAAAATGCTGACTTAAGTTACAAATACATTTTATTTTTGATATTTCCTATAAGTCATTTCCTAAAATTATTTGCAACAACGCACAAAAGTAAAACATGAATTTTGTCAATAAACAGAATTTATACTAATTTATTTTCTTGTTGCCTAGCTTATTTGTTCAGGTATGTTGTATTTAACCTTTTCTGCATTCACCACAAGATTGTTAACCTACAAACAACATATTTTACTACAGTTTCAAAACATTATTTATCAACACATAAGCAACATAATGGAACATTAATCAGAAATGTTTCTCACTGTTTTCAATCATTTAATTCATTTAATTTATTATGACATCAGTTTTTAATGATAGCAAAACAATTGCCTTTAACAGAAACAAACAGTATGTGCATTATTTTGGGTTCGCTTTGTTTATGTCCCACTTTATAGGGAATGCTATAGGGAAACATGAAAGCTTATAAATGTGTGAATTTATGTCTCCCTTTGAGGGCATCTCAGAAAGATTACTGTTGTACAATTGCATTCATATGTCATTGGGACAAAAAAAAGAGTTATTTCCTTGGCTGTCACTCACCAGTGTGTATTGTAGTCTGTGATTTATGTTGCATAGTGTTAAACTATAATGGAATTTCAAGTACTTCTCTTTTCAGACAATGGAGAAGATGCGTTTGAAAAGATACAGAATTCCTGCAGTCTAATTTTCCTTTATTTAGTTGTTTTTCTTATTTGTGGTGATTGACAAGTGTTACAAGTTCCTGATTTATTTTTGCTTTTCAGTCTGTTTAAATAAATAGTCTTTATTTATTCATTTATGTATCTATTCATCTGTCTATCATACAAAACAGCAAAGCATGTATTATGTTCATGCGCTTCCGCAAAACATAATCACGTGCTTTTTAAAAGTGTACCTTTTGGTGCACTGTTTTTGATTGCTTTAGAGCATGACAAATTGCTGCGTGTAATTTGTGGTCAAACGAGCTCTAATGCAGCAAAAACTATTTTTGCTTCTGATTTACCATATTTTGCAATATACCCATTCAGACATGAGGCATGTACAGATGTCTACACATACATATTTTATCAATGATCTTTTAACAGTAAATTGTATTAAAGTTATATTCTTTGTGAGGAACTCAAGATGACGATGTTCTTTATTTTCAGATTAAATTTCCAACACTGTTCTGCTATATACCATATGGCTGGACCAGTGTTGTGAAACTGTCAGTTATTGGCTCAGTGCTTAAACTCACATGTTCCTATGCTTTTAAAATATTTATGCGAGGTTTTTTTTTTTCCCAGAAAATACCCGCTTGTGCTGGTGCTAATGTAGACAAATGGTTTATGAAAATAAACCGTTAAACAAATCGTACATGAAAAATACAATTAATTGTAAGTGTAAATTCTTCTTTGGTTAGATGCACAGCATGAACTTTGACCATTATGAAAAATATAAGAACTGTTTTAATTTTCGAAGGCCATAGATTATATAATGTACTTTCTGACCTTAAAGTGACTAAGTTTCTGCTGATTGGGTCCGTGCCTTTATCAGCAGGTCAAACGTGGATGAGTAATTTCCGACTCACCGTCATGAAGCTGGTGTTACAGCTGTTTACTGATCATCCTCTGTTCCTTCTTAGCCAACACACACATGCTGCTCAACCACCTCCTATCTGACTTGGGACATAATGAAGCAGAACTGGTGCTGAAGAAATATGATGATTGTAAGAAATCAGAAGTACCTCCTTTTGTAGAACATTGTGGTTGTGTTGTAGTGCCTATTTGCATAGTTGTCTTTATGTAATATTGCTCCATGTTTAAACCATAAAAAGAGCTGATTTACCTTTATTTTGGACAGGAAGACCATTGTGTCACATCCAGGAGAGGTGGTCAGGTTCCGAGAACAACAAAGGGACAGGCAGCAGAGCACAAATAATTAGATGATTCAATGTAGGTGGTTATTTAATTAGTTATTTAATCCTTTGAGTCGGACAATGTTTTGATCACTGAATAAAGAGCCTGAGGGTTTTTTGATGTCCTTGTGGGTTTCCTTTTGTTTCTGCCATTGGTTCCTCTTCTGTTTGCTTGGCAACCTCCCCATTATTTGAGGTGCATCTAAGAAATAGAGAGGTTGCCATATGTTGATCTTAAACGATAACTGTGTGGATGAGTACAGCGAATTCCTCGTACGCATGCATCACTACATGCAGGGTGACAAAGCTCCTTTACATTTAGCTTTATAATATAACTTTTATAAAATCATCATTGCAAAACTGTATACCTACTACTTTGATGACCTGTCATAGTGTCTCAACACAGGCAAATGCTTTCACACACATATACACACACATGCACACAGACATATCTTGTTGAAACATTCAGAATATTAATTCAGTTCCTCATCCAGGCTTTTCAGGTTATAAGAGGACCTGGACACAGCTGAAACACCTGGTTAACAGTGTACACAAACACCAGGGACAGCTTGTGCTTGTCAGTTTACCTGAAACACATGGTCTTTGGACTGTCAAAACACTCCAGAGGAAACTTATAGGGGACACATGCAAATTCTATACACCTTACTTAGGTCTGACACAAGACTGTAGGTTTAATGTAACAATTCAGTCACTTTTGTGAACAGCTAAAACACTTGCCTTCATCTGTCCATTTTCAGTATTGATGTAGTCCATTAAACAGGTGATGGTACATATCCTAATCCAGGAAGGTACAGGGCATAAGACAAACCACACTCGTCCACAGAGGTGGTGAGAGGACATTGCAAGGCAGGAGTATTGTAAAAGGTGTTTATGTATAATGCACAGTATTGCTGTCTTTATTATCTAACTGCTGATGTTACTCTACAACATATTGCCAAAAACAAAGAGCTAGCTTGTTTCACCCAAAGCTTATCTTTTGTTTGTCTGGGAAATGTATGTTAGTAAGTTGGCTAATGTGGCATTGACCATTTCCTGTTAAAGTCTTGGAAGCGGCATGGTGATAAGTGAAAGTCAATAATTTTTCTGGTTTGAAATTAATAGCTACACCTGGAATAAGATGCGCTTACCAGTGAAGATTTGGCTATTGAGCAGGCCCTTTTATCAAAGGCTTCAGGCATAATGGACTGTTTTCAGTATTGGCATTGTTGTCCAGGTATTGGTCTGTAGGTGAGATCAAAATATGTTAGTCATAGGAAATTAAAGTCTAGTAGTTGGTCTACTGTCTTTGAATAATAAAAATGTCTGTAATCTAGTATCATCTCATTTATTGATCGGATTTACTAAAAGGGATTTCAAACGGAACAGGAGCTCTGCACATATAATAACAAATTGTACATCGATCTAATGCACAATCAATTCGTCACTCGTCCAATCAATCACTCCCGTTTCAGTTATAAAATCCCCCACAGTGTCCTGTCTGGAAGATAAGACAGGTGGTCATTATAATGGCATCACAATTAACCACGCGGCGCATGTTTCATTTTCCATATCTGTAGCTGCTGCCGAGCCTAACAAGAGGTCTCAGTATCTTTCAGAATAAATTAAACATGTGGCAAATGGCTGGCAGTACCTGACAGAACAAAACCAGTGGTCCACATAGGACTCACCTGGAAATGAAAGAGCAGTTTCTCTATTGTGAGCTTAAGTGTATTACACTGTATGCTAAAAAGGCTTTTTAAAAATTATGACTTTATTTATTTTTATTGTGAAATGTAAGGTGTCCCTGAAGGGCACATGAAAATAATATTTTAGAAACAACAAGCAAACAAACAAACAAACAGACTGAGGAACCATGTGACATTTCAAATAACAAATTAATAATTTAAACACATTGCAATATCTAACAATAAAATATACAAATTCAAGAGCACACTGTCAACACCCACTAAACACACTGGAAGAACAACATTTAGTTGAAAACTGCCTTACCCTTAGACTGCAACCTTCACTATCAAAAGAGTCCAAAAGAGCCATTTCTGGTCCCTCTCCCATTACAGGGAATGGTACTGCAGCATTGTGGAAGAGCCGCATGTGGCTCCAGAGCCCCGGGTTTCAGACGCCTGACCTAGACAGTACCCTGTATGTTCTGGATAATTTTGGGAAACATTACTGATTTATTTTACATGAAATGCCGCAGACCTGCAGATTTATAGCTTGAAATGCTGCAGACCTGCAGGTTTACAGCTATTGCAGGAGAAGATATAGGAAGGATTTTCTGTCTTGAACTATGATCAAATTAGTTAATGCCTTAACATTAAGAGCAAACCAACAGCTAAAATACCATCAGCTCAAAAGTTTAGAATTTTACTTAAGTTTAATTAAAATATTTCTGTTAGCTTATTTGGGTCATTGAGCTTTCTTTTTTCATTTTGTAGTGAATTTTCTGCTGTGAACACCCTGTCCTTGTCATTCCCATCTATGTCCACTGGGTGGAGCTTTTACCCCTGTTCTCCTATTATTCCTGTTAGTCTGCTCCTGTTTTTTCCTCATGCCATTTTGCTAAAGTTGTTAGCAATTACACCTGTTTTCTATTTCCCACTTGTCTCTTTAAATACTTCCCTCTTGGTTTTGTTCCCTGCTGATCATTTAATGTCAGTTGTGCTAAGAATGCACATGTACTATTGTTGCTTCCATTGTAAACCCTGTTTTGCCACCCTTAATAAACCCTTCATGCTGCATTTAGACATTGCCTCTTGCTCACTTATCCTGAAGCATGATGTAAATATAAATGTGACATCACAAATTTCTTAATTCAATATGACAGGGGCTACATATAAATGTACAGTAATATGCAATTATTACCTAGAAAACCAGCATTTTCCAAATATGTCAGGAATTACATGCTTCAGTCAGACTCAAAATTTCCTTACAAAGCACCATTCCACATATTGATATTCTTAACCATGAACTATGGTGGAATTTTTAGCTATCCAAAAGCATATTAAACTCTGAAATATAAGTGCTTTTCCAAAGTGTAACAAAAACGTATTTGTCCCTTAGTTCAAATAACACAGTTTTACCTTAAATGTGTAATATATGTGTGGTATGTCAGTAATATAGAGCAGTGTATTAAAGATGAATTCAACTGGAATATTAATGTAGAATGGCATGCATGCAAACCCAATCAGGTTAAAGAGTTTTATTCCTTCCTGAATCTGTACCAGTTCTTATCATTTGGAGTATTTAACCCTCATAGTAGAAGAACTGAAACTTTGATATAATTAAGACATAAAGTCAAATCGATCACATAGCAATAAATGGATTTCCTCATTCTACAATGTTGTACAGGAAAACGTTTATTGTAGCCAAAGACAGTTACAACTTTTAGGTGTTGTGACTTTGCTTACAATGATTTGACAAGCAATTAGTTATCAAATGCATTTTCAATGTACTACGTTTCTTGAAAAAATTTCTTAAATTTATTTTAAACATTCATTAAAAAAGACTATGAAACTTGGTTTCTGTAAATGATTCTAAGTGATTTCGATTATCTAAAGATAATCCTATTCACAAATTAGTCATCTGCTTCCTTTCATGATCTTGTGTTGTTAATTTTTTACACTTGTGTGCTAAGTCTGAATCTCATTTACTACAATCTGCTGTTAAACATGTCACCTTTTCTACAAAATACATACAATGCATACATAATAGCTCCTTATCTTTCCAGGGTTGAGCACATTACTACTTAATAATGGATGCTTTTTCACCCAAAAGGGTCTTTGCAAGTAAAACTCTTGTGGTCTTTGCATTCATTATTCAATATTGCAAAAGAAACTTTTTTAAAACCATGCTTTTTTTTGTTTGCTCTTCTGCTGTATGACACAGCTTTCCTGATAAACCATCCATCCATCCATCCATCCATTATCTTAACCGCTTATTCCTGGTGAGGGTCGCGGGGAAACCTGGAGCCCA
>JABJVR010000029.1:6795968-6823093 GCA_025773905.1 Chitala chitala
AAAACAAGCAAAGTCACACTGGCTAACTGACCACTAAAACAATCAAACTCACACTGGCTAACTGACCACTAAAACAATCAAACTCACACTGGCTAACTGACCACTAAAACAAACAAAGTCACACTGGCTAACTGACCACTAAAACAAGCAAAGTCACACTGGCTAACTGACCACTAAAACAATCAAACTCACACTGGCTAACTGACCACTAAAACAAATAAAGTCACACTGGCTAACTGACCACTAAAACAAAGTCACATTGACTAACTAACCATTAAAACAAGCAAAGTCACACTGGCTAACTGAAGCTTTTCACCACACCACTGAGCTAAATGTTAAATGGGACCTAGGGAGGGGTTTGGTTCTGTTCTTTCACTTTCATCAAACATCACCCCACCCCACAGACTGACAGGTGTCACCTATAATCCTGGGCAATGTGACTGGATTAAAAAAATTGTCTTTGAATGTTTTTTTGAATCAATTTATAACACCAAAAGGTTGAATGTAATAATGGATGCAGAACATTTGTGTGTATATGTGGTTGGATATGTGTCTGAGAGTGACCGAGAGAGAGAGAGAGAGAGAGAGAGAGAGAGAGAGAGAGAGAGAGAGAGAGAGAGAGAGAGAGAGAGAGAGAGAGAGAAAGAAAAATGTGTGAACATGTAAAAGGATGAGTAGTATTCTCTTTATTCTCCATAGACTGCTCCTACCGCTGCACTGTTTAAATTAGCCAGCAGCAAGTAATTTATTTTGGTTCTCAAATCACTTATTTTGTAAGGGGCAAACAAGGTGAAGAGCAAATGAATGCGTTTCTATATAGTCAACTATGTTTCACTTTTCTTTGCTCTTCCTTATGTCTTGTTCCAAGTCTTTCACACTACTGTATGTAAAAAAGCTTCTGGCTTAATTTAATGTTACCTTTTATAAACGAGCAAAGTCCACAGAAGAGGGAGAATTCTCCATGCCATAGACTCCCCCCCTTCTTTTCTGGCGTTTGCAGTTAGCAGAACAGATGGTGTGAATATGCAGGCCAGTAATTTTCAAATCAATACCGTGGCACATGGGACAGAGTGTAGGTTCTGGAGGAGGAGGGCTTCAGCGGCAGACCCAGCGGAGAGAGACGTGCTCAGGAAGACTGCAAAAACAGGCAGCATATGCAACCCTAAAGGATTTCACGCCATTTATCACCATTTAACGTTGCTTTGCATTAAAAAGGTGTAGGTGTGCTTACTTTGTTTTAAATTAAAACCCAATTAGTTGCTAGCAAAACTGCTAAGACATATGATATCCTTTGTTAACAGTGAGACAAGCAAATTCTGGAAGTTTCTTCAACCGTTCTGTATAAAAGTGAAAGTAATTGCCAGCTTCTGCAAGTGAACCAGAGATGCAAAATGTTAAATGTTGCCATTTCAGGCTGCTTCGGAATTGTGAACTGACTGTGAGCCTTATTTTTGACCAGGGAAATTAAAGTTTCACTCACGTGATGACACAAGTGGAGAATATTACTTCAGTGCGTATCTTATTTTCTGACGACCTGAAAACATTTTTCTTCTCCCAAATTGCCAGAATAGAAAAACCCGTCTCTGTTAATGGCACTTAGACACATACGTGCATGTGTGCATATACTAAGTGACTGTCTCGCTTGGTCACATCATTTCCACACACCGCTAGGGCCAATGCTTAAAATCTGGTTGTACGTGTTGCGTTGATGCTTTTGTTATGAGTGACATTTCCTTGCTTTTCTCCAGCAGTGCAAAGGCGAAGTTCAGCTAAAATGGGATCTTAAAATTTTCTTGTGTTAGAATGGTGCCCTATTGCCTGGAACAGGTTCCAGACCCCTCCTATTGAGATAAGTGGTAGCTGGAAATTAACTCACATACTATTACTCTGAGCCACAAGGGGGACGCAGGAAGAAGGACAATGGATGATGACATGGTTAATTTAGCACACCTGTGAGCTGCTTGTTTAAGTAGCTGTTAGTGGTTACATGGCACTCAGTGCACAGGTACTGTTGGTAATGTGAAAAATAAAAGTGCATGTCTTTGAGATTGGAGTGGCGTTATCTTTATAGTATCAATTAAAGGTGATCTCTTGGTTTAGATTGCATTAACATAAAGGCAAGTAATGGTGAGAATTAATTGTGTATTTTGTTTGGGAGTTTATGTGTGTCATGCCTGTGTCTGTCATGCCCTTTTCCCTGTTTCTGTGCCCTTTTAGGCTTTTCTCCCTGTGCATTCCTCATGTGGACCTCATTATTGCTTTCACCTGTTTGTTGTTTCCCTGCTTCAACCCTTCTCTTCTGTTTGTACCCTGCCAGTTGTTGTAGCCCTCTGGCTTTGTAACAGTGTTGGATGATCTCTGTTAGTAGATGTTTCTTAGCCTGTTGTTCCTTGTTACCCTGTATATTTACCCTTTCCATCAGAGTAAACCCTTCACATATTGGACTTTTTCTAGCCCTGGTTCCTATATTCACCAAAACAACAAATGTGTGTGTATAATATATATATATATATATATATAAAACTGACCTTGAGAAACTCAGGACATCCTCACGCTTCAACCCAAAGGATTTTGTTTTTTGTTTAGGTGGAAGTTGAGAAGTTGAGAGTGGAAGTTATTAGATTTATATCCTGGAACACATACAGTAGTATACACATATGACATTTTTAAAGTATACTTACTTTAATATGGCATAACCATGTGAATACCAATTAATTTGATACTCCACACTTTGAAATCAATCACTAGAAACCTTGAATATTGCTCTTTCCTCTTGTTTATTTAATGATTTTGACTTCTGATTTCTGAGTCATGTTAATCATTTAAAATGCACTGACGTTTTCTGGTAACTTTACTCAAATGCTGTCCGGTGTACAGATCAAACGAAAGACGGACAGAAAAAAGGCAACGCATTCCTGGGCAGAAAGACATAAGGAACAGGAGGTAGGAGGTGAGAAACAAAGAGGCCTGAAGCCTGTTTTCATAGACAGGCTGTTGTTTAGTATGACGACATCATATAAGGAAGGAGAATTGCAGGCCTCTTGAGTCTGATAAACTGGAGGGCTAGAAAGTCTAGCTGTTCCTTCTCAAGCTATTACCTGTCATAAACAGAGGCCGTGAGCACACAGGCAAGGCAGAAACTTTATATCACTATTTATGGATCATTAAATATTTGGAGAACAATATTCTCTTGTTATCATTTACAATTATTACAGTGAAATAAAACATAAAATCTCTTGTTGATTCTTGACTGTGCTCACTAAAAAGACAGCTGTTGTTAATTATATTTTTATTTGGTGTCACTTTTACTCCTTAAATGTGAAATTTTAAGGTTGCACACTTATAAAACGTATGTAGCATAATTGAACGTTTCTGCTTTGTGTGGGAGAATACACGCGTTGGACAAAAGATGACTGAAAAGTAACTTTGTATAGATGCCCTGCTAGGTAATTGCCACAGAATTGTTACAGATATACTGAATTACATATATGTATAAATGGGACATTTATTTTCATTTTGCAGCATTCTATATTCCAAAGGAATAATCAGTGTATAAAAGCCAGCTACCAGCAGGTAGGATTAATGTCTGAAATAAACAATTTACATTAGTTCTATAAACTGTAAATATTTATTGTGAATGGTGCTGTGTTTAATAACTTTTTTCTGTAATTGCACATACAGTAAACTTACAAATGCCAGCAATGTTTTGAAGTTAAATGGCTTTTCATAAAATTTCTTTATGTATTAGGCTGATTTTATACCAGCCTTGAAAATATGAATGAGCCCATGAAGGTCAGCTCATTTTGAGGAACATGCACATATGTAGGTACACATGGGCCAGTGCATAAACCCGAGAAAGATCAATAAGCATACAGAATCTGTTGCATTATTCATTTATTTAACAATGTTCAGGCAGCCTTAGATTTCTACTTACCCAATTCATAACAAGCTTCAAGTGAAGCCCTGTTTCAAAGCCAGTCCTGTGGGATTGAAGCACACACGTTTCTTTGCACAGTTTGTTAGCTTCTATTTCACCCATTGCTACCAAATATGTATATCACTGATTGTCTTAGACACGTTGAAGATTCTGTATCAACAAATTAATTAATGGCTGATAAAGGTGTACTTAATTCTTTGTACATTCAGTTATTCTGAAAAAGAGCCAGACAGAAGCCAAACAAAGGTAACACAGGACACAATCTGAAAATCCAATGGAGCCATTGGTGGATCTAGGGCTGAGGCTATAGTGGCACTGGCCTCAGCTGAAATTTGATTGGCTCCTTTAGTGCTCCCCTCCTGTATGCCACTAATTGCTTCACAAAATAAGTACATATCATAGCTTGGACCCTCTATGTTAAACATGGCCCCTTTGTAGCCCCTTATTTTGAAAAATCCTAGAACTGTGGGGACACAGGACAAACTCCACACACAGGTTACTAAGGACTAGATGTGCACACATAACCTTGCAGGTGCTAGATGACAGCACTACCTACTTAGCCACCATCTACTAGCAGAAACAGGAACCATTTCTATACATTAAATCCTCAGTCTGCCATAAGGAAAACTTCTGTCATCTTCCAAAAATCTTGCCTTTTCTAAAAGTTTTTTTTTCTCCATACAAATGAAAATGTGAAGCTATTAGCCGTATGTGTAATCAGATATGTTGCGTTTGAATAGTCTGTACACCCGGCACTGTTGTAAGCCCCACTGTCCCAGAGATGCAATAAGTTCAGCCACTTCATTTCCTGTCTAACCCCTAAGAGCATAAAAGAGCGAAAGAAGTGCATCGATTTGAGTGCTCTGCATAGGGCCCCCTTGAGCCACTTCCCCAGTTTTTCAACAGTGCTGTACTACCAGAACTCGTGCGAGTTTAGCGTCGCCAGCAGCGGTGGTAACAGCTGGGCTGCCGAGGGACGCCCGCTAGTCGCCGCGCCTCCTGATGCGCCACGGCTAACAGCCAGAGAAAACCTGTCGCTAAATATTGCAGTAAGCTCGGCGTCGATGGGCTTTGCGGAGATTGCATGCAGAGGAAAGAAGTTTCATCAGAAATATTCTGTCGAAGGTCTGTGATATTGTTCCATGTGGCTGTGTTGCAGAGGTCTGTAAAAACGTGGACAAAAACCATTAAAAAGTACCAGGGTTTATACTTTAAGAAAACCTACTTCTACATTTTTATAGCAGAGTACTATCCTGTAAAACAGAGAGGTAGTGAGGGTCGTGAGGTAGAATTGTGTTGTAGTGTCAGTCCCACTAGGCTGAATGAAGATATAGAACACAGGAGGGGACAAATGCCCTTTTCAGGAATTATAAAACACACAGGATGTAAAAACATGTAAGGTCATTATGTATAATGGACTGTTTCTGTGCTAAAGATAATACCACAAATCAACCCCTTCCCATTTGTTGTAATGCTAGATAAAGACCAAAAACAGACTTATGTGTCTGACCTGAGACTGTTTGGGTTCGATAAATTGAATTCCCTCACCACAGCACTGGCGGTACATTAGTTAAAGTATTATCTGCTCACTTTACCTGGAGTGCTGCGATGCACCAGTACACTGTCCAGAGTGTACCCTGTCTTGGTACCCAATGCTGCCAGGGATAAGCTCCAGGCCTCCTGCAGACCTGTCCAGAATAAACAGTTGGAAAGTGAATCAATGAACGCACCTGAAATTATATGTAAAATAGTTAGTATTATTAAGCTATTTCTGGCAGCTGTGCAGGGAAATATGTTTGATCTCAAGAATCTCATCAAAAATATAAAGACAAACTATAAAAAAAAAAAACGGTACCAGTTCGATGTCATGCCACTGTGAAACGTTCATAAACCAGCGGAGGCTGGAAGCTGAAATGAAGATTTAAAAATAGCGCATGCCTTGCACATGAATGTAGTCAGCCCATGACTCTCACACACAGGAAAGAGCCCCATTCTACATGAATAAACAGCTCTTCTGTGAACGGAAGCTTAAGTACACAATGAAAAGCCTGTGTGTAGGATTTTTTCCTGTACATAAATTGCATGTTCTTTGTACCACGTTGTGAATGAAGACAGCCCTGGTTTCCAATTAAAAATGAATTTATACTGTATCACGTTGCGTATATTGTGTAATATGGAAATGTTTGTTCTACAAGGTGGCTTGGCAGTGTTGGTGCCTCATTTTTCAGGGCTTGTGGGTTTGATACATGGAGCTCTGTGAATATAGAGCTGTTCCCATGGCTCTGTGGGTGTCTTCCAGCTCCTTCTGTTTCCAGCCACAGTACAAAAGAGTGTGTGTCACATGGTTCAGAAGTTTCTCTTGCCCCGTCACTAGGGTGTGTCCCTCAGTGCCCCAAGGCTGGGATGACAATATGAGTACAAATTTGTTAGAAATGATATTTTTCTTAAGTTCACAGATATTGCAGGAGAAAACTAAAGTTCATACAGTAAGGACCTTTTTTTGTGCAGAAGTTTACTTTTGTCGAACGATCAATCTAAGCTCTCTGTCACGGCTATAAAAACAAGAAGTTCAGTAGTATATGAGTTGAAATACTGGTTTAAGTAGATAAGAATGCAATAGGAATGCAATCAGGTTGCAATACAGTTTCACACATACTGTGTATTGGTAACAGATACATTTTTTGATCTCAGCTGCAAAAATATGAGGAGTAGATAAACAATAATATTAAAACAAGGAACCAAGCACTATTGACCTACAAGTTAGATAACAAATAAAACAATGTCAAATGTTAATTACGTACATGTGGTCAGGAGACTGAAATTTTCATTATATGGAAGTGAAGAGCCTGTGTTATTGTGGTGATTTAAAAAAGTAATTGAATGCTGACAATGACACATAGAAAGGTGTAGAGCTGCTATTACAAACTGTTTAATATCAAAAATTGTTCATTTTTCCAATACTTATTAACTATACTGTATATGCTTAAAGCATAATGCATCATATTGAATTATTGATCAAGGTAATAATGCTGTTTGCAGACACGCCTACAAAGCCCTCAGTTGTAATCCCAGATTTCTTTCTACTGTTTTGCAGACAATAAAAATACAATCAATCACTGCTCCACTACTCACACTTTTTTTTCTGGTAATTCCCTTTGTTGTCCACACTTTTCACTTCACTTTGAACTTTAGTTTTTCTAGGCACTAAACACCTACTCTTTTTTTTTTCTTCTTTTTTTAGTGGAAGCTAGCGATCATGTGAATGGGCATCTGCTACACCACACTAGTTAGGCCTGGACTGTTACTGTCAGCTTTACCAGAACCAGTCATCAGTTAACGTAGGCAGAGTAGCAGTCTTCCTCTTGTTCTGTATTGTGAGCTAACACCAGCAGTACACACTAGGGGGTGTCCATTAATGTTGCACCTGTAGTTCACACAGTTCTAAATGTGTGACATGTGTAGTAAGGTAGGGCCTTTTTTCATATTTTCCACATATAATGACATAGGCATGCACTTGTATAGTGTTATAGATGACTATATAGGTGGACTAATATTGTACAAAGGCGCAACAGCACACACTAAACTTCATAAATGCATTATCCCTTTCATCAAGTCAACACAATTTCAGTGGGCAGTGGATGTTTTTGGATCATCAGATCATCAATGCATAGACATTTCTAATTCCAGCAAATATTCTCTATGCAGTTCCATTAAAGTTAATTTATTGAACTACTACCTAGGCACAGCATTCCTGAAGTCGTCCTGACAGATAACGCATTCGCTTTACATTGGATAAGTAAAGTGACCTGACAGTTGGAAACCATCGGTATGAATTTTTTTTTCACACGTTGATGGGCATAGGAAGCGCTTTTGCTTTCTGCTGTTCACCCATAATAGTATCACAAGCGAAGTGCACACTGGCTCCTTCACATTCCGGGTTCCACATGACTCAGACTACGCTGAGACTGAGACAGCTTTCTAGATGCAAAGCTATGTAGAAGAAAATCTGAATCTGTAATCATATGGGAGCCACTAAGCTGTTGAGAAAGCCCTGAGATCATCATCCAAAAGAAAGTTGTAGCACCATCTGGAGTGATTTTTTAAAAAACTGAATGATTGCTAGGGTATGATATATTGCCGCATTAAATTTACATTAAAAATTGTATTTCCTTAAATTAATAATGCGAAGGACAGAATATAGGGGCTCAGTGGTCAACAATGTTGCCTCTCACCTTAGGAAATGAGGGTTCAAGTCCTGCCCCAGCCTTGTGTGTGTGGAGCTTGCAGCTTTTCTCTGTGCCTGGGGGTTTTCTCACCCAGTCAAAAGACATGTTTTGTAGGCTTAATGGCATTTCAAAATTGCCTGTAGTGTGTGTGTGTGTGTGATTGGGTATGCGAGCATGTGTGTGATTGTGCCCTGTGATAGGTTGGTATCCTCTGCCTAGTTCCTTAAGCTCCCTGGGATAGGCTCCATGCTCCAAATGATCCAACACAAGAAAAGATGTACAGAACATGGAAAGAATCAAGACGTGCCATTTGGTTTGTATTGACATATCCAAGAGCAAAAAAGTTGATATAGTTTGAATTTAGTTCCAGGTCTCCAATCAACAATGATAAAAGAACAGAGTGTAACCCACTATTCTACACACATGATGTTCTACACTGATGTTCTGTTTCAATGTGCAAAAGTGTAACTGGCCTATTAACAAGTTAATTAATACTAACTAGGAATAAAAACAGTTGAAATATGTGGATGTGAGTGAAGGCTGCAGTCCATTCTTCCCTTGTACAGCATGACCACAGTATTGAAAACTGTTATTTGTATTCTTAAATATTCTCGCTGTCAAACCTTTGCACAGTTCGGTTCCGGATATGTCTTCAGGTCAGGTGTGTTGGCTTGTCTACATCTGTTGAATTGTCTTTGACTGCATGCCAACACTGGAATAAACGCTTTTGGTTGGTCTATTATCCTACAAGTTTTCTTTTCCTGCAAACAGATGAGTGAACAGAAGCACAGGTTATTGAACCATATCCTTATAACTACTTCACTGATTTTCTTGCCACAGCCTGTAATGTAAATGTCATGTGAATATGCATTTTGATGTATGGGTGCTATGAAAAGGCTAAAAACTGCCTGCAGTGTCCTCTAAGGCTTTGCTAACCTTTTCCAATTCAATCCTTCTTTTTCTAGCTTTCTTCAGTTTTATTTTAACTCTTTGGCTGAAAGAATCAAGATGTGCCATTTGGTTTGTATTGACATATCCAAGAGCAAAAAAGTTGATATAGTTTGCATTTAGTTCCAGGTCTCCAATCAACAATAATTAGCTATAGATTACTGTCTTTTCTTTATTTACCCTTTCAGTTTGACACCAGCAGTTTAAAATAAATTATGATATTATTAAACACTATGCACGTAAGGTCAAAAAGACACTCTAAAAGAAATGAATAGAGGTTTCCAAAAAGGTTTGTAAAAAGCCTTGTTACATATATGTAAATGATAAAATAATAACAACAACAAAACAAAAAATCAAATTATGAACGCAAATATGAAAATTAAAATCATTAAATTATGAACACTCCTATAAAGACGTGGTGTTTAACATGTTTGTTGGAACTGAAAAAAACCTCATAATGATGAAAATTGTATGGTTTTCAGACATCTTCATTTTCATAGCGGCAAGAGCCTGTAAATGTTGTCTAAATGTTATGGTTGTTTGTGTTTTGTTTTGTATGAAAATGCCATATTAGGAGGCAGACTTCTGCAGATGGACACCTTGTGTGTGTGTGTGAGTACACACACCAGGGTGTGAACATGTGTGAGGTGCTACTTTCCAGTTTGCTTCCCTTTTACCTTATCTGCTACATTGTCATTTTTACAGTTTTTTTTACAAGTCTTAAAATGGCTGATGTAGATTTTTTCATGTCTGCCTACACAAGTAAAAGATTGATTTATAACATTAATCTGAATAGCTAGATAATTTTGTCTATAGTCTGCATGCTGCTTACCTGCTTATTTGAACGATTTTTAGAATACTGAATTCTAGTTAAACTACAAATACTCACATCTAATTCAATGGAAGACATAATAGGTATTGCTTTCTTTAAAATGGAATTTACTTATTTTTTAACTTCACTCATATGACTCATATGACTTTCCTTGGTTTAGATACTGCTGAATAATAAAAAACAGACATTTAAATTTCCTTGCTCATATTAACCAATAGACACTGCATATGTTATTTGACCTGTAGTGACACATGCTAATAATTCAACTAAAATTGTCTCAGTAAAAAAGAAACCTCTATGTGTTTATGTTCAGCATAATCTAAACATGTTATAGCAGGTTTGGGTTCAGCATGAGGTCAGCTAAAAGGCTGCAATATATTTTAAAAGGCTTCAAGTTATTTGTGCAATATACAAAACCTTGAATGATTCCCTTTTCAGTTTAATTTGGAGCTGTTGAACAAACCCATCTGTCATACGCTTTTAAAAGTCAATGTAGGAAATGACAAAGTGGTTTGGGAACATTGCTCAAATCTAAAAAGCTAGACTTTTATAGGGACATAAAACGTAAGGCATGTAACTTGTTTTCCATTGACAGGCTTATGGTAAACAGGCTAGAAATGTAGGTTTGTCTTGACATTTAAGTAATGAAAGTGTAAGGCTACTGTGGAGCTTCTGTATGGAACACTGTGTGTGTATGTGCGTGTGTGTGCGTGCAAGTGTGTGTGTGAGAGAGACATCAAAAAATGTTGACTTTCTCTTATTTAAATATTCCAGTTATGCAGGATGTTGCATCTTTACGTAACTGAACAAGGATTTTTATGAATTTCTAATGATACATAGATGTACACAGAAATTGTAATTTGTTTTATTGATGTTAAACACAGATGGAATTATTGAATGACTAATTCACCATTGTCATATGATTTTCATTTTACGTGTGTGTTTGTGTGTGTATGTATATACAGTATATTTTCCATACTTGTATAACATGTAATGTACATAGAATTGTTACCCCAAAGTATTCTGTACTTTGTATTTAGCCAGTTTAAGAGCTTCCACCCACAGCATTCTTGCAGCATTACTCTAAGTCATATAGGAGGCCATGAATCTCTTTGTAGCCGTCTGACCATTAGTCACTATGACATTTTCAAGTCCTTCTGTTTCAAGAAACACTTACACGTTCTTGGAAATATATATTTTTACTATATTCTCAAATTCTGAGAATGGAATTAAAATGCACTGACTAAAGCCCCTGAACCAATAAATGTAATAAACACCGAAATAATAGTTCAAGAATACCAAATGTATATTATTTCCATCATTGTTATATCTTTATTTGTACTGCATTTGTATTTTAAATGTAAAAAAAATATTATATATATAATTTTATTTATTTATTTTTTTGCAGTACTATGTGCTTTAATTCCAGTTCTGGCAAATAAATAAATAAATGCACACTACTCTATGGCCCCTACAGCAAAGGAAAATGATATTACATGTTGCATGGCCAGAACACTGGGCCCTTTTCTTTATAAGATCTTATTATCTGACATGAATAAGAGACTCTTTATATGTCTTTTTAGATTTGTGTCAGCAATTTACAAAGACTGAAATTAATCTGCAGTGCCACTGCTGTGTTTTGTAATTTAACCACCAGTACCTGTAAAAAGTTTGCCACGCAGACTAATAACTGAATATCTCAAAACTACTTAAGAGAATTTACAATAAAAGGGAGAATTTATTCTGTCAAATTTCAGTTTCAGCACTTCTACATTCTGAGCCACTAGTGGAGACTGGCTAGGACTGTGACACAATGCTTACTGGAAATTAAAGCAACACGTCAGCTGTCCTCATTTATTCAACTTAGTGTGTGAAGTACAGACATAACGTTATTTTAGCACTAATGAACATGATTCTAGCCTTACGGGATGTAGATTCCTATTATATGCAAACATAATGTTAACAATAAAAGATTTAAAATACGATTGTTGTTTACACTAAAACCTCACCATTAACAAAAGTATTATGCAAATTCAGTTAAATTTTTTTCTGCTCATCTTCAATTTTTTTTTAGCAATGATATATGATACATAATTTTTTAAAGTGTAACTGTACAAAATCATCCCCAATATACTTACTAGTATATTACTGCATACACATTGTTTTCGTTATGTTTTAATGAATAGGAAGATAATTGTGTTGCTTTTTATTGTATTGCAGATAATGAACAATAAAGCTCTTATTTTTGGACTCGTTAAATGTTCAAGCATATTTTACAGATATTAAGGCAGGAAGTTCTGAATTAATGTGTTGACTTACAGCTCGACAAATTCACATGACTATGTTTTCATTAAATTGTGTGGTTTGAGGCCTTTACTGTTTTGCTGACCACTGAGATAATGCAAACAGACATAAATGTGTAAAACACTAACTCTTCTCATTTATAAACTATTGCAACCTTCAAAACAGCATGCAAACAAATTGACGAAGATCAAACGGATAAAAAAATGAAGGGTCTTGAGCATGACAAGTCCACAGTGACATGATCTCATGCACGCAATTTATCCACGTGCTCCCACAGACTGCCTGTGGATAGCAGTAGAAAATTAAACCACCAGCCATTATGACTGCGTGCCGGCAGTCTTGGTATTGATTCTTGCGTACAGAGGAATTTCAACACCAACTGTATTATTTTTGACAGACTTTATTGTGTCACTTGTGATTGTAACACATCTCTCCCACTCCTCGGCCGCAACAACAATAAATAAAAACAAAAATGGTGCGTTATGTACATGCACTCACAAAGACTATGGAACAGAACACACTCACGTCACTCATGCGCTCACACGTTCCCATTACATGTTGTACCTTTGAACATGCTCTAGCAGGTGGAAATGTTCAAAACACACCTGCTCATGGCTTACATGCCACTGTGATACTCTCAGCTAAGGAACCGCTAACGGTCTCTTTAAAGCTTTGCTTTATTCGTGGCATGTACATGTTTTTTAAGGCAAGTAAAGTAAATGTACAATCCACATCCCCTTTGGAGTACTGGCACATGAAGATGTATAAAGCACAGTTTTACAAAACAAGGATTTCTGAATAGAATGTAATACAAATTTCTGGCTACCAATCATAATCCAAAGACCAATATATATATATATATTGTTTTGAGATTATAATTTACTTTATACATTTTATTCACATCTTGGCCTGTCTCGCCCTCCTGTGTTCTGTAGGTGTCGTCCTTCCCTGTGTCTCTCTGCTGTGTCACTGTGGTCATATTGTTATTGCTTTCCAGTTGTGTTTCATTTCCTGTTTTTTTTTTTTTTTATTTAAGCTCACGATGTCTGTTAGCCTTTGCCGGTTATTGTAGGTCTGTACTGTGTTCTGAGCATTACTCCTTGTATTCCCTTCATATACCATATACCTTTGTTAGTTAGCCCTTACTTTAGTTTGTACTCCATTCCCAATAAAACCCTATTGCATGTACACTCAACATCTACGTTTCATTTTTGTTTCACAGTGACCTCAGATGTGTACTGTTTTTTGCATACAGTATGCGTTACAACTAAAATTAAAAACAAAGTATACAACAGTTAGTTCCGACCGAGGAATTTTGTATGATTTGATTGGACAAGAGGTGTTCCAGGAGTGCTGATACTTCAGGATAACGGCACTAGGCCGTTTAACAATGAGTATCACTCCTCTTTACACGTTATAATAATCCTCAATTACACAAACTGTAATAAAGAAACAAAATCATAATCTGTTGTTGCTAATTACTGTCAACTAATAATTGGTGTTTGTAGAACTGTTGCATAATAATTGTTAATTATACTAACTGTAATAAAGAAACAAATTGTAATCTGTTGTCCCTTATGCTCAACTAATAAATGGCATTTGTAGAAAGGTATAATAATTGTTAATTACACTAACTTTTAGTCCCTAGCTCAACGCTACATTTTAATGAAGTACACTGAAAACATGGACATTTTTCAGGAAATAACTAATAATAAGTAAGCCAGTGTGCGCGAATATGCTTATGGTCTGTGTTTCTTAGCAACAGTCAATTCACTGTCCTGTTGCGGGACTATTTGTGTTCAGAGCCACATAACTGATGAAACAAAAAAAAAAACAAATTATAATGTGTTGTTGTTTATTAATGTCAACTAATAAATGGCGTTTGTGGAGCTGTTGTAAAAAAGCAATATCACACTCGAGGTCATGCTGTTATAGAACATGAGCAAGGCTGTGATGTCTTTGGCTGTCAGCCTGTGGCCTCATTCTTATGACCGCATCACAGTTGTGCTGATGTTCCACAACAACAGCACTCCCTCTTGTGTGATATTGCTTTAATGCAAATATTTGAAAGCTCTACAGAGTGGTTGGGATCGCATTGGATAACAGTAATTTCCCCAGTAACAGTTTATAAGAGTGATATGGCACAAGCCTTTTTTAGCTGCTGAATTAATTTGTTGAAGTAAAAATGAAAAAGGGCAGGCTGACTATAAATCTCATATCTATCTGGGGGAAGAGAGGGGAAGAAAATGAAAAAGCTAACAAAGAATTTTGAAAAGGAAAGTTAAATATTAATATCTTCAAGGAATTTCAACCACAAAAAATAACCTGATATTGATTACTTACTATTTAGTTAGAATACTAAGTATATCACATTACTGATTTATTTCTTAACTTTTTATTAATGTCAGTGATGATGGGTGGCATATGACATGAATATAACTATACATAAATTCACTAAAGTATTTGAAGCATTTCATTTACAGGCAACACAATTAATCTATGGGCTATAATTGAATCAATTTATTTCTGCATCAAATGTAACACCTCACTTACTGGTGTAATAAGGGACTTGTTAACTAACCATCAGTTCCTCTGAGTCACAGGAGTGTGTCCTGATCGCACACTTGTTAATTGTGAGAAAGGAGGATCCCCTCATTCATTCAACACAACAACCCACTAAAGTCTTAGGTAAATCCCAGGAGTGGAGCAGATCTGTCTTTCTGCATAACCGAAGGCACAACCTCAAAGACACAGTACTGTAATCTGATCTGCCTTCAGCTCTCTATTATGCTGACATAAAGAGGGATGGAAACATCCAGATTCATCTGATTTTGAAATCAAAGTTTGTGTGGTAGTCATCACACGTAGCTTTATGTTAGCAACTGTGACATTGTTATAAACCATAAAAAAATTTAAACTTTATAATTCAGACACTGACTTACGGTACATATACTACTGAGACAGCATTTCACTGGGAGCAGTTTTGAGCAAAATTAGATCTGACACATTGTAATTTTACAAATGTACATCATATTAGTACATTTAATGTATGAGCCACTTGCTATAAAATAGCATCTTTTCTTATCTAACATTCCGCAACAGCTCAAACTTCACTAGGCACTGTTTGGTAAAGTAAATTGGTCTTACAGAAATTACTTTTGAAACAAGTGTCATCTGAAATTAAAGTTATTCATTAGATGCTTTTTTTGTAATGTATTGTTCAAATTCGATAAACAATGAAAAATCAAGTCGATACTTTAAAAATATATATTAAAAAAATCCTTTACATACTATTGATGGCAAACCTATGTTTACTCTAGTACTATATAGCATTAATTTTTAATGTATAAGTATGCAGCAAAACTACAATTTAACACATGGTGATCTTGGAAATGTGCTTTCATCATCATGGTATTTATGTCCAAACTGTAATTAAGTGTGTGTGTGTGTGTGTGTGTGTGTGTGTGAGAGAGAGAGAGAGAGAGAGAGAGAGACCATAACAGAAAATGAACCCTAAAGATAATAAACATGTTGGTATTATAATTGCAATATCTAACTTTTAGTAGACTTTTGAAATTAAGCATAGTAGCCATATAATGTGCTGTATTTATTTTATTCCAGCATAATGTGATAGATGTAGCCAGTGTGATGTCAGT
Organism: Chitala chitala; assembly: GCA_025773905.1. Taxonomy (NCBI): domain Eukaryota; kingdom Metazoa; phylum Chordata; class Actinopteri; order Osteoglossiformes; family Notopteridae; genus Chitala; species Chitala chitala. The sequence goes on from JABJVR010000029.1 coordinate 6,811,872, forward strand.
CACTAATGACTTATGAAAACACATCCAGTTGACCATTCCTGCTTGCTGTCAGACATTTTTTTTAAAAACATCAGTCTCATTTATCTTGTTCGGTTGATAATTGGAGGTTCAGAGAAATACAGTTTATGACATGGCTAGAAAAAAAGTACACGAAACAATGTAAAATTAGAGGATATTTCACACGTACATAAATCTGAAATAAAGCTTAAAGTATTTATCAATATGCTGAAATGCATGAAGGGATGGGTGCAATCAGTGGTAACGTGCCTTGAACTGAACAGTTAAGTTTACATGAACTACATGTAATACCTGTGAGACTGCTAAGGAAAAAAATCCATGGGTCTCCATGATGACTGATTCAGGGGAAACTTCTGAAAAACTATGAAGTGAAAAACTATAAACTCAATCAATCAAATTTCACCCATGGGAGAGGGAGGCCTGTTTGGTAGACTTCTGGCATTCGGAATTATCCAGATCACCTTTCATTCAGGCATCCTGGAAACCAGTTGAACATTAAGGAATTAAACCTCCCATTGTGATAATTAGCAGGTGCATTGATAACTCCTCCACTGGCTTCCGAGTGCACCTGCATATTCATGACATGGAAATGGCCTTGATTATTATTAATGTAATCTGAGCACGATGTGCAGGTGGTCACATGAGCCCAGGCAATTGCCCTGATGCAGTTAAAAATTCCACAAATTTGATTGTTCTCTGTAAGGAATGCCTGTCATCAAGAAGAGGAAATAAAATGTTAAATTAAATTGGGCTTTAAAGAAGTTTGAATTGTATTAGGCACCGTTTTGTCTAGTAATAGACTAGTTTTGCCACATTCGTAATTTTGCAATCTTATTTACCTCTCTCTGTTATGTTAGTAAATTTTAATTAAAGAGTATTCCGTAAGCAATCTATAATTGAGTACGTATACAGAAGAAGAATCTGTAAAATATTTTTTTTCTGATGCCTGTAAATGTAGTACATTTTCACTTGTAATCACTAATATTTTTTTATAAGATTGTATAATTGACATGCCTGTCTTGTTGCAAAATGCATTTATTTACTGGTTTTCCTTACAGTGTTAAATGTAAGTTTTCTTATATATGCTGTTATATGTAGCAACAGTAGAAAGCAGCTTTGTATGTTTAAACATACTGTATCCTTTATTTAATAATATAAGAACACAGTAATGTACAGTATGCAACCTAAAGAAAACTGATTTTGTAGGCTAACTAAATAAAGTTAAGTTTGCTGTTTATATATTTCATTTACATCAGTGGTACACTGTACTACCTGTGTAACATGTGGGCAAGACAAATTGCACATACCCAATGTGATTCACTAACCAGCCTCAGAAATACTAATTCTTACAATAACCAAAGCCACTGACACTGATGTACAATAGTTTCAATCTTTCGTTAATCAAGAGCATCATTCGTCTCTAGATTAGCCTTGATTGCTAACTTGAAAGAGGCCTAGATGGGTCACTATCTCAATATCCCCTTTGTCACACAGTAATAGGTAGCTTGCAGGCTTCCATTAGATCAGTTTTGTCTTTGTTTGTAGCCTGGATTCATTCACAGGCACAGAGCAGATCCAATTTTCTGACTATGCTGGTTTAACCTCAAAGCAACTACATTGCCATTGATATTCCGACTGTGAAAATGTTTTTTTTTTTGGTGCGTTATTTGATTATACGTCATGGACTGTTTTCTGAAGATGCCTCTTTCACATTACCAAGTCAACCAAGCATTGGGGGGGACGGAGGACACAACCTGAAAGTTCTGTGATTAACACATCCTCTTTGCTGACGTCAGAGCACACTCATCTGTATGAGTTACTCCGAGTGCTTTTTGCAAACTCTAGTCATGTAGGCGAATGTTAAGGTATATTAATGAAGATTAATGTTTCATTCACATGTAATGCATACGTTTCACAGATGTACTTTGGTAAGATCAACAGAACACAGGTGCACCAGTGTGACACATCCTAATGTCATAAACATAATGCATCACTACAGACAAGGGACTTAATCACAGAATCTGACACTCCATCTCAACACTCCTATTGATATCTGGGAGTGCCACGCAAGGATATTATATGCACTTTACTGCTTGTTTGTTCGTCCTGCATTTAGAACGGCTTCAGTTAAGATTTACACATCTCCTGTAATAGGACTATGTAATGTGTGTGTGTGTGTTTTTTTCCATGCCAAATGTACAGTTAGACATGACCATAACCATTGCATTGAGACAAGCTAACATTGCCCAAGCATGACCTGTAAACAGATGGCGCTGAGTTATTGTGATATCTGACGGTAATCTCTCACAAGCTCCATTCCTCTTGTCTGTTGTCCCCTGTAGCGGTCGTATTTCCGGCACTTCTGTGACACTTAGTTTCTTCTCCATTATAAAGGAACTCACTATTGTTTCCTACAAGCTTGGAATGAACTCCTGAAAGGGTGAAGTGAAATCTTATTTAGAAAAATAAACTGACCCTTAATCAAATTCAGACCCTTTATTGCTGCTTCATCAGACAATAAGCCGGCCAATAGGAAATGAATTGTGTGATGCCACAAAAATATATCTTTGTATGGAAAAAGGCAAGGCGTTTTATATTGAATTACAATGAGCACTCCTGCAGGATGCAGTAGATGTTTCTGGTTTGTATGCCTGCCTCAGTAGGAAATTGATGGATGTTGGAGCATTTTGACTGCTGAGTTTGGGGCACCATCAGTGACCTGAGGCATTCAATGTGCCCTTTGTTTCTACAGAGCAGTCGGGACTATAAGATAAAATAAAGTAAATACATTAATATATAAATATATGTTTTCTGGTCTTTTCCACTTTACAAAAACAGAAGGGCCATTCATTACTCTTCAAATATGTAAAACAACACTTTTGTGTAAATAAAATTTAAAAAAACTTTTTTCAAGAACCTAACAATAGTGTTAGCAGTACCTGTGGTGCATCAATAATGTTACACAATGAATAAGTAATATATATGCCCAAAGTTGAATATTTTTATTGATTTTTATATTTTTGGCATGTTAGTTATCATGTGTGGACACACACATTAGTCTGAGTAAGTCTGTTACTGTATATCCTTTGAAAATGAGTAAACACGTTCCTTGTTTACATCCTGTTTCGCCAGATGTAAAGTCCACAGGTGATCTGTAACTAGAGAAGCTGTCTGCCGGTGATGACACCTGTGCCAGGCTAAAAATGGCATGGAAATCGTGAGCAGCAGATTTCACAAGAGCTTCTGCAGACAAAATAATGGACACAGCTGCGGCTGCTGTGTCATTCTTGGTTTAACGTGACATAACTTACATTTTTTATAACGTGTTAAACTTACATTATTATTTCTTGGTTATAACATGACACTGACAGCAGCCGTCGGAACTTCCTCTGATCCTGCTCTGTACTGTATGTGCTACTATCTGTCCTCATGGCCAAAGGTCCACAAGCCAAATCCATAAATAATGCCATGAGGAAACAGCAAAGTCAGACTGCTTCTACTGAATTTTTTGTCTGGCAATTTCTGTACTTGTTTAACTGGTCATGAACCTGTTGATAAAGTGCACATGACGAGAGAGAAACAGAGAGCATAAATTGATGCCTCCAGGTTCAACTTACAGTGCTGAAATAGATACAAAAACTGTAGAGAGATTGTTCTTTCAGTGCTGCAAAGCTTGAATTAAATTTGATACTGAGAGCCACAACTGAACTGCAATCAGATGTTGCCAAAGAATGCTGTGAAGAATTCACACCTCACTTGAAATTCTGTCACAAGGAATACTACTAATATTTCATGGCCTGTAACCCTATCCAGTATAAGTAGTTGCAGAATTAATGAATGAACGAACAAACATGATTCAGTTCATTTACTAAAGGCTTCTTTTTAACTACTTACTATTATTTTAGCTGAAAACAACTATATGTTTGGAATTAATGAAACTGCATCAGAGATAAATTGCAATAAAACAATAGATGTATAATGGATAGAATGTATTAACTAAGATTTATCATGTCATGACGTAACAGGACGGAAGCATCAAATCAGGGAAGTGTGTGTGCAAATAGTGTTATTATTTTTTGCAATTTATCCAAAAACACAATAAAGTGAAACCAAAATCATTAGTAAGAAAAGCATAAAAAAGGCAATAACAGAAAAAAAGTTAAAAAAATCTGGAAACAATACAGGCAAGGGGAAAAAAAAACCAATGCACGCCCATTAAGGGAGACAAACTCACAAAACACAAGATGAGAACGTGGACTGACATCAACACCAAGCAGAGCAAAAAGTCTAAATGCCACACCTAAACAGTAAGCAATGGTAACAGTGAACAGATAGACACGCTCACAAGGACTAAAGAGAAAACAAGGAAACAGGGACAGGAGAGCAAGGGGGTGTGGCCATTCCAGGAGCACAGCCTTACAGTTGGACACACGTTAAGTGTACTGACTAAACAATGCTTCAAAATACTTAAAGGAAGGACACTCAAAACTGTTGATAACTCATTAGAAAAAATATATATAATTGTGTGCATTTTGGTAATAAATAGAAAATGCACTTAATAAAAATAGTGGGAGGCAGTAAAAAAAAAACAACAAATATGTTCTCAGCCATAATAAGCAGCATAATTAAGTGTTAAACACTAAAGATGCACCATGTTTCCCAGCTACAAGTGTATTGCTATAAACTGTCCTATCATACAATATGAGCAATTGCACTATTTTCCATTTTCAGTTCCTGTTAATCACAATAAACTTAAAATAGCTTAGCAGAATGCCAGGCTCATCCTAGTGTTTACAGTGGTGGAGCGCTTACATGGGTACCAAAGGCAGCTCAGCCTCTGTTTCAGCTAAGATGAGCATCTTTGTCTTGTGGTTAAAAGAAAACAAGGGTTCAGGTTATGTGACAGCTAAATTGGCAGAAGGACGTGCACATAGACTGTGCACATAGAGGAAAATGTAACACTGCTCTTTTTTGTGTAAGCTCTACTTTAACGCTACATCTTTAGCAGCGATAACCAAAACTGATACACGCATATATGACATTTATTCATCTTCACATGAAAAGGGAACAACGCAGATGCATATTATTTTTATTGTACCATTAAATCATTCTGACAAATTTAAATAATAATAAAATTATTTCTATATTCCTCAGATGTTCTGCATTTTAAACACAGTCTTATTGTTTTGATTCTTTTTAGCGTAACTGATAAATTTAAATGTATAAATTAGTTTGAAAATGAGAGACGGCTATTCCTGAGTGTACCTGGATGAATAAATTTCTCATTGAAATGCTCTATCTTGGTCACCATGTCTTGATCAGAGAAGAGGCTCTTCTTCATTGATTCTCTGTGTTAATGGGGGCCATATGGAATGTGGTAGAAATTAGTGTGCTTCCCATCAGGTTTATTTTGGTGTAAGGTAGTCGTTGCATGCCTAGTCACTTATTGCATGTCCAGCTGCATTTAATAGGCAATTAAGCATTCTTCTGGGGCTCCTTCAGATTTCTGAAGGTCGACAGCAGGGAGGTGGGGGGCTAATGCAGTAAATCGGGCACACACAGCCACTGTGTGGGAACTGCATCCACGTGCAGCTTAATTGATCCTGGTACACTCTAACCACACCGACACAAAACCCAGACGTGAAGGCTTTCGCTAGCATAAACAACAGAAGCCACCAGGAGAAAAAGTAGCCTTTTCAGGGGTCATGTCATGTAACAATGGGTGCTTTTAATGGGTGTTTGCTGTATTCTGTAACTGTCACAGTGCCTCAGCTCGATGTCTGCATGCTGGCTCATTGACACTGACCTTTCATGGACGACTCTTCAACAATCCTGTCACTCATCCTTATGTGCCACAGCATTCCGGAATCTTTTTAAGAAAGTGTTGATTACATTTCTATACCTCCACGGTGCTTTAAAGTAATGCTGGATTTTTAGGAAATTACTGAATAAATAAACGACCCATGTATGAACTGAACTCATAAAGCTATAAAGAAACAATGACTGAAATTGCAGCAATAAATTTGTTCTACGTGTTTAAGCTATGTCTATAAAGTGCTTTATGTAAACTGTACACACAAAATAAAACTTCACTAACTCAGTTGTTTCAATTTGACAAGGCATGTAAGGGAAGATTATTCATGGAACCTGTATTTTGTCTCTCTTCAGGCGTCATTGTATCTAGTTTAAAAAAAAAAAGATTCCCATTTAAAAGATAAACATCTTTTAAGTTTGTCTAAAATAATTGAAAAGTAATTCAATTAAATTCAAATGGTTCATTTTTTGTTTTTTGTGCATTGATAAACACTGAGAAAAGACACCATATCAGGATGGTATGTGGTGATTGTGGGAAACCAGAGGTATTGATTACAGACATACATATTAGGGGGCTGCTGAATTTGCAGACAAACGTACCTAGTTCGTGTATGCGTACTACGGTGTACTGCTGTGTCGATCAGAAAGCTAGCTAACGGCAATACAATAACCACATGATTAGTCACAGTTGAAGAGTTGACATGCTTGTGTTAGGTCATTGTTCAAACATATCAGTGCATTTCGTGGCAGAAATGGACATAAAGAATGACATGTGAGACAAAAACTAAGGTTTCAGATTAGATAGCGCATTTGAAACACTAATAATGGAGCATTCATCTAATATAAATGGACACTGTCTGTCAGGTTACTCTGTGTCTGATCCTTATAGTTTGCCTTCAACTCAAAGGAGTGTGAGAGTGACTATCTGGCATTCTGTAATACTGGAAAAAATATATGTAATTATTTTGTAATTGCCCCTGGTGAGTATTCAGTGGAAAGATTAAAGTCATACAAGAGCCTGGACTCATACTCAAACTTCCCATACCTCTCTGTATTGGAAGTCTTCTTTTTAATCACTGTAACTTTTAGATTTATTTCTAACATTACTGCTTAATCCAACAACTAATTATATGTTAGACATTTTTGTCCCATGACATAAACAGTTTTGAAATAATATGAAGGCATTTTATATTCCAATTAGAAATCCATGAGATTACAATATATGCTCATGAATGAGAAACAGTCCACAGGCCTGTGCAGAAGTGATACCTGTACATCGTAGAATGCTCAATCTGTGGTCTGTATTAATTCCAAATAGGAGTGATCCATTTATTTCTTTTCACCTTGTCTACTGGTATTCTATAAAACCTCTTACTGCACACTTTAGACCAAAGATTGGTACATTCTACAGTGCAACAGCTTGAAGACATTATTATGCCAAAATCTGAGAAATGCATGATGAACAGAGTGTACATGACTGAATGGGTGTTTTGCCCTACAAAAAAGTAAATAATTTATGCATTATGTTATTTTGCAATCCCCTAATAAATACTATTGTGTGTGCATATAATATTACTATAAAGTAATACACAGGTATATTATAAGCAATGGTATTGTATAAATCTGAATGTTAGTGGCTTCTGCTCTCTTCTGATACTTGCATGAGCGAGTCATACTCTCTTTAATTTCCCTCTTCCATTTCACTTTTATATATCATCTGAGCTCTGCATTCATTCCACAGTCACACTTGCGGTGGCTCCTGATTCTTTATGCCCTCATTGCGTGCGGCAGATTAGACCTGCCTAGTGCAGAGCTCGTGTGAGGTCGCACAGCAGCATCTCTGCATGCTCGCCCAAGGCTTTGTTGTGGGCAGCCTGCTGTTCTCTTTATAAGCCCTGTAATCCTCATTTGCTGCTGCTCTGACCACACTCCGCATCTCTGTTCCTTTCTTCCCGCTGAATTATAGGCGCCCTCGCTCATCTCAGCTTGGCCTGTTGCTCTGTCCGACTGGACGACTTTCCTGCCACCTGCAGCTGAATCTTTCTAAGTCTGGCTGATTTATTTACAACACACAGTAAATCATTGACCCTCTAAGAGCTGTGTATCAGCATAAACACTCCACAGTGCTTCTTGTCCTGGGTGTCCAAATCCCTGAGAATTACCATCAAAAAACAGCTATACTTTTATGAAGGGGTGGCAGTATCCTGCCATTTTTTTCTTTTCATAAATCAAATCTTTCAAATCATTAAACGATGCAGTTATTACTCATTGTTATTACTTTCTGCTTTCCAGCCTGCTCAGATACGGCTTTGTGTAACAGTCAGTGTTAGAGTTAGGCGTCAGCATCCAGAACACGCCACAGATAGTATGCCAGGGAAAATGAAGTCTTTTCACGTCACGTACAAGCCTTCCAGGAAACTCCGCTCAGATAGATCTGCCTCTTCCCGTCAGCGGCCTCCCTCTGAAAAGGAAAGCTTGACAAATATACTTTCACACTGACAGTGCTTCAGAGGCAGAGCTGGTATCGCTCCGTTCACAGTAACTGAACATTAGCGTATTTATAGCGTATAGCTCATGGCTGAATTGACAACAGAGACCATAAAAGGAAGGAGTCGAGCCCTGTGCATGCACTCCATTTAGAGACGCCCCATCTAGCCCCATCTAGCTCCAATTAAACTCATTAGAAAGAGAGAAGTAATCATGCAGCTGATCAAAAGGTGGGGAGACAAACGGGTCAGAGAAGAAGACACAGAGAAAGAGAATTTTTTATTTTTTTTTTAACCAGATCAGATTTCTCCTGCCTGTGTGTTGTGCTCTGGAAGACCTTCCTTACTGCTTTATTTTGCCTTTGATTTTATGTTTGTTTTGTCATTTGGCCTGAGCCGCCTAGTCTGCAGCGTATCCTTATTTCTTTCTCCCTGTGTGGCTGTCTTTTCCAATAAGTGTCCATAACACTACTTACCTTTTATGATCAAAGAGGGGATAAGCTGGATTTGGATGATTGTTGTCCCCCGATTTAAGCTTTATAACATGAAATATTTGGAAATCAAAGTCAGCTAACATTATCTGTAATGTGCTTTTGTTGTAGGGCTGCATGGAGGCTTAGCATGTAGCACTAGCTGCATGAAGTGGAATCAGTTCCAGGCATCTGCAATAAGTATAAGCAGGTTACAGACTGTACCTCTGACTGTGGGCTCCCTTGAGGTCCTCTGGTTTCCTCCCATAGTCCCCAAACTGTTACAAGAAAAAACTAACAGGATTTTTTTGTTTTTAAAACAAACATGAACGTGCACTAATCAATGTGTTAGACGACTTCCCCTCTCCACTTATTGCTGGCAATTAGCATGTGGAAATCTCAAAACAAGAGATTATCTCTGCTGAAATAATATGAATTTTTAAAATAGTTTGCTCTAACAGAAACAAGAGACATTCACAAATCAGTGTATGAAAGGCCTGTTGGCATTAAAACACTTTGTCCTTATACCCAAAATAAAGCCATTGTTGAAATGGGTTAAACAAGCATGGATGAAACAGAATAAGTAATTCTGTATGTTCAAAGCCTACTTTAATATATTTCAGATTTGGCACTGTAAAGGAAACAACAGTTACATTCTTCAAATAACTGTCATAAAATATTTTTTCTGGACATTTGAACCCCCAACTATTAACCAAGCAAAATGTTTGTATATGTTTATAATATTTAATACTTTTCCATAGATTTATCTAAACATGTATATAATGTAATGCAAATAAGATTTGTTGTCCAATAAACACTTTTACACAGCACTGTGACACAACCTCATTCAATGTTTTTGGGGTACACTGAAAATTATTTTTTTCCTTCTAAAAGCAGTTGTTAAACGAGGCCCCTGCAGTTATTATTTTTAAGGGAAATTATAATTTCACTTGACGAAAGCACCCATAAATGGTTTTCTGACACTATCACTGTTCCAGGCCACACAGGGTATAAGGCAATAAACACGCTGAATGGGGTCTCAGAACAACACAGGATAACAGTGCAATACTTCAGACATACATGTACCACATGTGCTCAGTACTGATCAACTTTGTTTCATGCTTTGAGTTTGATATTACTTTGGTTCAATTCTAATTCATGTGGCTGTCAGATGGAAGTTATTTACTTCACGCTGACGATAAATTGGAAGTGATTTTCTGAGCAGTTGACAGTTTGCTTTTCCCTTGCTCACCCGGGACTCCCATCACTAATTTCAACACTTTCGCACTGAAAGCATAACGGAGTGTTTGGGGAAATGTCATTTTTAATTAAGTCCCTGGTCTAGTAAGATGGAAGGCATAACATAGGGCATAAAGTTGCAAAGAGCTGAAGTTGTATGATTTGTGTCCATCAAGACTAATGACATACATAATGGATTTATCCAGTGCTAACCACTTATACAGTACATGGCTAAGCTTATGTACAACTGAGGTTCCTTTTGTATCGGTTCTGCTTTCCATCACAGAAAATGAGATCAGGTAAACTACAGAATTGTTTTCTGTATTGTTCCTTTGATGTGCTTGTAAATGTGTTTCTGTGTCACTTCAGACTTGGGATGCAATATGTTTTTTTTTCCCAAAAAATTCATTTGATTTACAGAAACAATCCAAAATTGTAATATATTTTTTTTTCCTGAAAAATCCATTCATTCATTGTCTATGCCGCTTATTCCTGGTGAGGGTCACGGGAAGCCTGGAGCCCATCCCAGAACACAGGGCAGGGTGCCAACCCACCACAGGGCACACACACACACTACAGGCAATTTGGACACACCAACCTAACCTGCACATCTTTGGACTGTGGGAGGAAACCGGAGAACCCAGAGAAAACCCACCAAGCACAGGGAGAACATGCAAACTCCATGCACACAGACCCAAAGCGGGAATCGAACCCCAGGCCTGGAGGTGCAAGGCAACAGTGCTAACCACCAGTATTTCTGTTTTAGATATGCATATGTATTTTATAAATTTTTTTTTACATATAAAAATCAGCCCAACCAATTTCATTTCTATATACAGTATTTATATTTACTTACAATGTAGGTAAGAAAAATCATACCTGGAAAAGATGAAAACATACAAATTCCTGAAAGATAAAGCACTTTATATTCAGAGAAATTTATTTAAGAATTCAAAAGCGACTAAAATATTAATAAAAGTGCTTGCACTTTCATGCACTTTGTGTTGGCTGAAACGTGAAGCGCTGTGTTTGATTTGTACATTCTTGCTATGTTAAGCGGTGTATTGGGCAAATAGAACACAGGCTGACACAACGTTCGTGCAAATATAAGTTGACACTTTGTTAAAGTTATTTATAATCGTGTTAACCACATGAGATAAAGTGACACAGTAACACTAATATTTGCAGCCTTAAT
>JABJVR010000029.1:6850222-6868731 GCA_025773905.1 Chitala chitala
ATATATATATATATATATATATGTGTGTGTGTGTGTGTGTGTGTGTGTGTGTGTGTGTGTGTGTGTGTGTGTGTGTGAGAGAGAGAGAGATTTTTGGTCTCTGATTTTCTAAAAATTTCAATGCCTAATTAGTCGAGTATAAAAACTGTTATGTCACATTAGCTATTACAACAGCCAAAAGTTGTTTCATACAGTCTGTACCAATCACTAAATAACAATAGTAAAGGTTTGTTGCTATGGAGACTAACCAACAGTGGTGATAAAAGATGAAGGTCTGTAATATAGCGTTCAATGAAAGCCCTTAGTAATTTTGAAAGCAGGGATTTTCTCAGGTATGTAATAGAAAAAAATCTGCATTTCCCTTTCTGCCTCTGCTTGAGTCCAAATCTTACAGTTAATCACACAAAGGCAACACAGCACAAAATACATTTACTCTGAAGTGTTTTCTTACAAAAACCAGATACTAACAATAAGTGGCAAGACATGAAGATGTGAATTTCAACCAGTTTTTAAACTGAAATTATATTGGACTTTACATTTTACATGTTTGTGTGCTTCTTTTCTGTAACAAAAATAACAACTCTGATATGTTAATGTGTTTAGAAATACAAAATATGTAATCCAGCTCTCAGTTAAATTTAAATTTAAATACCTATAAAACAGACTGCTGTCTCATTGTTTAAGAATGTCTGAAATATAATAAAGGCAGTTAGTAAAAATGCCAGCATAGCAATATACATTGCATATAACATACTTTAAAAATAGAGTGAATATTTACAGCATGCTAAATATACTGTAAATACAAATAGACACAACACAAAAATTCTGTGCAGTGGTTAATCTGTGCCAGAATGATAAACATTAGAATCACAAAAACAATCTCTCATATGAATGTCTTATTTGAAAATTAAATTTGTAATATTTCTAATTCCCTTTAACAGAATATGACAGATGAGATTTAGTGATTAATTTCTTCACATATATTTAATTAGGGGCTGTTTAATTAATCATTCTTCAATTTGTTTGAATTAACTGCTGTGAATACAGTGATGTTATCAACAGGTATTAATATTTCAGTAATAATCACTTTTGTCTGTGCAGCACCTGATCACTTGGACACAATTTCTGAGAAAACAGGGGGAAGCCTGATACCTAACACTCCTACACACACACACACACACACACACACACACAACTGCACATGTGCATGCACACACACACACACACACAGCTGCACATGTGCATGCACACACACACACACACACAGCTGCACTTGTGCACACACACAACTGCATGTGTGTGCACACACGTACGCACACACACATCTGCGTTCATGCATAAACTTTTGCACATGCACACACAAACACACATACATCATATGCATAGTTTTCATAACAAAATATGAAAAAAAAAAATTACATGTTCATCCTAAAATTATTATAAGCAACGTTGCTTCTTCGGTTTTACCATAGCTGGTTATTTTATTCAATTGGTAAGTTATTCATTCATTCATTCATCTAGGTTACAAATTTTTATTTATTGAATACTAAACAACAGCAACACCAATAATAATAAAAATAATAATAATAATATCTTGTGGTAACCTTTGATCTTCAATTGGTCTGTGCCACAATACAAGTGCAAATTTTGACACATTTAAAAAGTAAAAGTGAATGTACGACAGACAGGAAAGCCAACAGAAAGTGAACCACAACACAGAGAAGTCCTCCTGTTTGTTTTGTCACTGCTTTGCTCACTTATACAGGAATGTTACTTGGGTCACAGATCAGGTTCCATGGTGTTTCAGAGCATCCCAAAGTGTTCCAATGCTACATTCAAGCAGGTTGATTGCTCTTTATCAGAAGATTCTGGATCTGTTTTTGTTCCATCTTTTTTCTTTTATCATTGGAATTGTGGCTATGTAACCATATGGGAATAAAGTGTTGCCCATTGGTCATCTCAGTTTCAAGTGAGCGAAATAAGGTTCACTCCAGTACTATAGCAGCAACATACTTGTGTACTATATATTGTTGTGTGTGTGTGTGTGTGTGTGTGTGTGAGTGAGTGTGTGAGTGAATTCATTGGTGTGTATGTGTGAACGTGTGTCTGTGTGTGTACTTGTGTTCATGACAGCATTTCTTTGGCTTTGAGCACGATAAATTATATTCTTTTATATATTTAATATTTTTAAGTTTTTCATTGCATAAATATGATTTATGATTTAATATTTTATTCCTATATCTTTTTTGTAAAGGTCAGCATTGGCTAAATTTTTACACATAACAATGTTTATTTAAATTTTTTTGCATTTTGCATTAAGAAAAAAAATGTGTGCGTGTACGTATATATATATATATATATTATATATATAATATATATATATACATACACGCACACATTTTTATATATATACACACATATATATGTGTGTGTTGTGTGCTGTATTGCAGGAAAACATTATTTCACTGTTAAATACACTCATGATATCATCTTTATATATTTTTACCACAAATAAGCAAATTTATATCAGGGACTGAACAAATAATAAGTATTAGAAACTTTTTTACGAAGTAAGCATATACTAATATGCTAATTACAATGACAAATTTTAATACTATACAAGGACATAATTAATATTAGTAGCCTGAATTTTTTTGTTGAAAAAATTAAATTGGTATTCACACACTGAAAACGAGAGCTACAAAGGAAGTTCAAGACTGTCATGTATAAATACAGCTTAAAAATGCTAAGAAAGCAAAGCTTGAAAGAAATTATAAAAAATAGTTTTGTTGGTTTACAACAATTCATGTTATATTTCTGGGATGCCATGTAAGTGGAAAATCCCCCGTGAGAGAGAAGATCCCTTTTCAAAACAAAATAGCTTTTTGTTGCATGAAATTGGATTGTCATGCTTTCAAAATTACACGCATTGTCAAAAACATACTGTCAGCTCTAAAATTTAATTAAATTCTAATTCCATACAAGCAAAAATTAAACATTTCTAATATGGCATTTGCGGCTTTGTACTTTTCTTTCAGAGTCTTCATTAATGCCTCTTAAATACAAACAAGCAGTCATTATCCTGTGGAAAAAAGTCCAAAAAATGAAAAGAAAACTGAATAATAGTGTAAACATTGTGAAAGCAGGTGGTGTTCTGACTACACAACTGCCTATGTGGTCTAAAGGCTGTGGGTTCGGCTCGTATGAGAGAAATACAAAAGCCAGCGCTTTTGTGTTGCATGAAATTGGATTGTTATGCATGCAAAGATCAGTTTATGCTACACAAAGCTCTTCCCTGCCACATAAAGATTATTTCATGGCACATGATTACTTTCTGCATATCGTTTTTCTGCCAATAAAGTTTGGTATCAACAACATTTGATGGTTGCATTAAGCACATACACACACACACAAACACACACACACTCAATTCTAATAAAAGCGTAAAAAAAATTAGCATGTCACAGAAGGTAATCTTGCCAAATAAAATCAATATTATTTTAATAATGGTAATATTGAGACCTTTTAATATTAGTTACCACTAGTAAAAAAAAAATGCCTCTTAAGAAAGACGGCACCATGGGTCTATGCTAGTATATCTAATGTAATAATAAGTACTGGAGTTAGTCTGTCCCACCATTAAAGTCACATTAAATTGGGATACAGAGATCTTCAGACATTCCCAGCATTTCAGCACAAGACTAAACAGAAGGTGAAAAAATAAACATTAACCAAAGCATAGCTCATAATAATTTGTACATACTGATTTGACCTAAACCAGCTTACATTAAAAATAAGTAAACATGGCCCAATACCTATAAACACAAGCTTTTTTTGGAAAACCCATTTAGTCAGGAAAACAACCAGTGAATAAATGTAAAAGTGTTTTGCTTAGCATATCATTAATACATCTTTTCTGTTCTGTACACTAAAGTTAGGTTTTAATTAGGTTTAATTAAGTTAGGTTCTGTACACTAAAGTTAGGTTTTAGATTAAACTGCACCAACAGTAAAAAGTAATACTAAAAATGCAGTAATTATACCAATAAGAAAAAGTGAAGGTTAGCTAGATGTTAAAGCAGTGGGTGGCGTCTCACTGAGCATGCTCGTGATTGTAAGTTTTCCACATAAAGTTGTGCAAAGCTAAAATAAAACGATTATTTTGACATGTATGTCAGCAAACCTCTCGTAGCATGAATGTTTTGCAAAACGATTCTGATAAAAATCTGTGGATCACTAACTGGCAAAAAGATAAAAATGACAGAATGAGTCGAGTTTATTAAAATCATTGTCAAAATTCCTTGTATCTGCTTTAATTTTTTAACAGAGCTACTGTCAATTTAAGTCATTGTCTGTAATAAAAAATAATAATAAAATAATAACATACTTTTTGTAGTTTTGGTGACGTGGACTGTTCTGGAAAGCAAATCAACGATCAAAACACAGGATATTTCCTCCAGGTTAAAACCTCTGTAGTGAAAGTAAAATGAAGAGTAATATTGATATGCTTAAGTTTTACAGTATATGTGTGTACATGCACACGCACGCGCACACGCACGCGCACACACACGCACGCGCACACGCACACACACGTGCACACACACACACACACACACACACAGTAATTGTAAAAATATATATACATATATTAGTACTATTTCAAAAACAAAAAGGTAATATGACTGACAAAAAAATAAAAATTTTTAGACATACTTAGGTTGATGGATGCAAAACCACATCATTGGCTGCGTAATTCTGAACAATTTCATTGCAAACGCTTGTTACGTCAGAGAAGTGTAACAGTCAGAGGTTAAAATTTTTTTAAATTGGAGATCTTTATGAGACGACATCCTAATGAATTCTCCCTTTTATTAGCTCAAGAAATAAAAAAATACGAACGTAGTAAAAACAAAAAAAAACGTAAAAAAGTATTTTTACAAAAATATGTTTGCACATTTTAAACTTTTAACATTATTATAGTTTTTAATCTACTAGCAAAACAATAAAATAAATTACTGTTTTTTTACATTACATTTAAAGGTCAGGAATTGGCTAATACAGTGAAGTGCTAAGATATTAAATGTAAAAATGTCCTATAATTCTGTGAGTTTGATAGAGATACTAGGGTTATCAACAGAGTGAACTAAAATGTAAAGGCTTACAACAGTTCCACCTCACCTTGGACAACAGAGACAGTACACACTATCAAAGGCATAATATTTCAAAGCTACATGCTTGTCTATGATCACTTATTGTATTTGCTTATGTCTCCATGACAAAGTACACATCTTGCTTTATTGTTTTAAGATTGCTGATGGCCTTTAATCTGACTCCGAGATTGAATTGTAGAGTTTGTCTGCTCTGTGGGAACACTGCAGTACATTAATGTCCATTATGTTGAACCCCGTCCTCTGTTTCATTATCACAGCATTGACTAAAAAGAAAACAACGTTGTTGGCCATTGTTTAGAAATAATGCAACAATTTGCACACAATTATGCCTGAATAATTGACTGAGAAATATAAAGCAATTATTTCTTCAAAACCAGCCCCCTTTGTTTCGTTAATACATTATATAATTTTTTTTTTCAACGCTGCTGTTCTGTGTAGAATCAATGCCGCAAAATAGATGTTAGCTCTTCCTGCGATGAATGCACCCTCGCTCGCTCCGCAGACGGGCTCCAGTGCTGCAGGCAGGCCTCTGTTCGGCACGTACGGTGTTGTCCTGGCAACCGCTCTGATGCAGTCGATGATGGGGCACACGCTGGAGCTCTGAGTGCAGCCAGTGCAGTTGTCAGTAACCGCTTGAAGATGGGGCTCAGGGTCAAATGTAATAGCCTAAAAAAGGAAGCAAATGCTATTAGATTAGAATTGTCAGATCTTCTTTGGAAGAGTTTGCCGCTCGGGCGTTTCTTTTCATCTCAGAGATACGTGAATTATGTTACTGCAGTTAATTGCACACGGCTTGACTAACAGCCTTTATGCTTCAACAAAGCTTTTCCCTACATATGTGAACAAATGTTCTTTGTCTACTGTGTAGAGATGAATGCAATGCAGTGCCCAATATCAAAATAAACGATTTCTACTGAAAGCAAAAATACAGGTTCACCAACGTACAAAAACAAACCCAGTTTCATGGATTAATACTAAAGCAAAACCTACAAACAGGCAAACAGGTATGAAACATGTATGAATAATAAAGAGATGAAGAACAACCATGGTTTATTCATTAATTTGATAATACATTTCTAGTGGTCTGGAGTTGGTGCTTTGAACAAGGGCTGTACTCATGCCTTACCTATAAGGAGTAAAGATACAAGATCTCACCTCACCAACCTTAAAAGTCACGCACAGGACTGTGCACCAGGTGCCCAGAATCATACTGAAGTATCAAAACCGAAGCTCTACAAACTGTAACCAGAAAAAAAAAAAATAATTACAAATATATTCAATATGTGGTGTTGACTTCATCTTCTATAAAGATAAAAAAACAAAGGCTTTTGAAAAATTAAAGCTAACATTGACTTGACTAGAAACAGACAAATGAAACAGAATTTTTGGAAAGGCAGTATGGTGTATCATCTGGCACAGCGAATGTGAAAGTCAATGTAAAAAAATAAATAAATAAACTGCCACCTTACATTCACATCTGGGACTGGTCCTTTGGGGGTGGATGGTGTAACACCACTGGATTCTGGCATACTGTTGCTGTCAGTGTTTTAAACCACCCCCCCCCCCCATATTAAAATGCTTGAAACTGAATGAAGTAGGATAAGGAATTCAAATAATTAAAGAGGGAACTTTCATGCAACTGTCGTGTCAGATGTGCTGTCTTTTGACTGAATGAATTATTTATTTTTAATGTTCATTGTTACACTGACACTCAGCATATCACAGATGTGCTCCCTTACACAAACATTTTACAGTGAATCATCTCCATTAATAAGAGCATGAATAATCTCCATAGCAAATCAAATGTGCATTTTCGTGTCGTTTAGCAGTCTTTTTTTAATAACACACAATTAATCAGCACTTTGTCATCACATTGACCTTAAGTCTTTAAGATTTTAAAGTGTCAAAAATGGTGTTTTTTTTGATAAAAGCATTCTATTAAAAAAAATGTGAGTGTTCTACTATATATGCAAATTTTACATCATGGCTTTAACCCTCATGTAATGAAAATGAACAACATACTGGACCCACTGGCACACCAAGAGCTTTAATCATTGACAGCAAGCAATGCCATAACAACAAATCCAAAAGACAGGTCAGAAAAGACAGGCAGGGGTTCGCTGAGCCACGCAAGTCAGCCCAGGATAAAGACAATGCAAGGGTTGCATACAAGAAGGAGGAGAAAGATGGAATGGGATCAGAAAAGGAAGGAAGAAGCGGGTTCTCGCACAGAAGGTTCGTACACGGTGGGAGGAAAGAACGCTGGGTAAGTTTCATCTAACAATTCGGCAAAAAAAAACAATGAAACACAGACAACACAAATCTTAAACAGCAGCAGGCAAAGTGGTTGCAAGTGTTGCTAATAAGAGTTCTGAGCCCTGCAGAAAGGGAGTGTCAGGTGGGGTCGTGACAGCCTCTCAACACTGTACGGTATAACATGTAGCATAGTGCTGGTTTAACAGTTTTGTGTGACTCAAAATGCACAGCTGCCCAAGGGGAAATTTTTCAGTGTTGATTTGTATTTGCTTGTCTGACAATTTGAGAAAGAGGCACGTTTTTGATAGCGTAACCCCTTAACAGCAGGGAATATAAGCAGACAGATCCACACGGCCAGGACGGATAAGAGGAGCACAGATTTCTGTGCACCAGACTCTTTGGCGCTTCATGACGGCCTTATGTCGAATCTAAGGCCTAAGTGCTCCATGTGCTCATCCCGCACCACTGAATGTGTAACGTAACATCGGCTACAAGATGGGCTGTAACAAAGTGTGCGCGCACGCCCCTCTCTCGCCTCCCTTCCTGCATGTCGTTCCCTGTGAATCATTCTCATAAAGACTTTTTTGATTAAGCGTGAGCCATGGCGATTACCGTCACACATAGACAGCGCCCTGCCTGACAGCACGCGCCCACACTCCTTTGGCACCTAGGGAAATGGCAGGAGCGGGACACTTTGTTTCCTCTACTCTGGCTGAGGAGGAGAAGTACCTGCCTCTGGTGATTTCCCCAGATTAGCATATTCATGACAGGTGAGCAAAAGAATTCCAAACCCCGATTCCCTGAATTAAAACAAACTGGCGCATGGTTTATCTTCAGCCTGGTGGATGTTATAAACACAACCATGTGCTGCAGGTAAGGACCGCATGGCAAGCCTGAAAAGCCAAACAAGGAATTTACTAAAGTACAGCAATATGTGTTGTGTGCATTAAACTCAAGAAAAGTGTTTCAGGTTTCCATTTTTCTCTTCTTCTGAAGTATGCCGAAGCAGCGACAGAAATTATGCGTGGCTATAACGGCACGTTAATGGCATTAATTACCTCCACGGGTGACATTTCAAATACTGAACAATTCGCTACTTAAATCATAATGTGACAACAGGCTTTAACTACATAAATCCATGAATGGATGCTAGCATTTTATGCCCCGAGAACCCCTGCTGTGTTTATGTGATTGTAATTTATGTGTTGAATGTCAAGCCAGGTTTAAAAGAACAACAAAAAAGGAAAAGTACCATCAATGTGAAAAAAAGAAAAAAGAGAGGGTGAAAGCAGCACTGACATACTGGCACAGTGTTGTGGCAGGAAAGTGCATGCCAGCTCATGCCTCTGTGTCCTCCCTCACAGATGAGCACCTGGCGGCTATATCATAGATGCCCCCCTCCAGCAGCCAATCAGGGATGGACTGAGCCAGTGGCACAAACAGAAGCCATTCTTTAGAAGTCAATGACATCTGTGCACCATGGACACACACTTTACCTGAATTCATTGAGTCACTTTATGCAAACCATAATAACCATAGTTAGTACTTTGACATATGCATTCACATAAATAAAGAGCTTTTCGTAAAGAAAAGGGGTTTAATAAAAATGTACTACTTAATCTTAGTTTGGTGTAGTAATTACATATGGCTTACTTGAGTTGTAACTTCCTAAAAGATTTTTTTTCTTTTCTGCTGGCATGTAACACATAAAATATATGCATTTATAATTGTTTTAGATAAATAAATTAATACATTCTGCTAATTCAATAAAGATGTTACTCAAATTCACAATTTAAAAATTTTCAAATTTTATTTTAGGCTACACAATGAAGTGATGGTGAATTTAGTTGGAGAGCACCAAGTAAACCCAGAAGATTGTGATACACATTGTGTAAAAAAACATAATTCCTTATTTAAATTAAATAATTAAAGGCAGATATCAGGTATTAGACTGAAGAAAAAAATGCAATTACAAATTACAGCTCAGTGTCTTACTTAGATATGAAGACCTGCAATTATTTATATAGACCTTTAACTATTTTAACTGCAGAGAACATGCAAGGGGTTTGTGTATTATTTTCCTACACCGCTGAAAAGCACACAGAGCTTTTGATGTCCATGAAGATACACCTGGGGCCCAAAGTTTGTTCTCCCTGGATCTGATGTTCACTGACACATCCCCATTAAGGAGAAGCCTCCCTCTGCTTGTCTTGTGTTCTACATGAAAACGACATATTTGTTGTGTAATAATTAACCACAAGTCCATTGAAAGCTGCCTGAGCTGGTGAACTGTGGCTACTTTAATGAGAGGAATGCGGAGGGTGCACAAACTGCCAAATCGATGTCTTGAACAGTGAGAGAAGCACTCCTAATTGGATGCAGTGTTTTCCCAAACACAGGGCTTGTCAGTGGTTTGTTTTTTTGCCTTTCTTTCTGCAATGCTAGATCAGGCAGCTGCTATTAGAAAGGCAAAAAATAAATGGCTGCTTTAATTACGCTGTGAGAGGAGCTGCAGCTTCAAACATCATACAAAACCACAAGTAACAATGGTAACAAACATGTAAATCCTAAACCCCTTGGTGAAACAGTCCTTCAAACAATAGAAGTCCACAGCAACTTTGTGTTGCTACACATCTCACAATGTGAGCTGTACACAAACAAAATTATTGGCAGATTATTAGCATATCACTCATGCCATCATCTTCAGCCTACTAGACTTGGGTTTGTAGAACATTTCCATAAATGTCTTTCTTACTGTTAAGTTACCAGTACATTGAAAATGTACATAAAAGTTAATATTAAAACTAAAAATATATGGAATTGTTTACTGCCTTGAGTGGTTCAAGGTGCAGATTTTTTTATTTAGTAATTTTGTACAATGCATTTATCATTTAATCTATTTTTACATTTCAACTACCTTTTATTATTATAAAAAAAACAATCCAAAAACAACAAATGCCTTCTGTACAATCAATTTTTCTGACTCAAATTTATGCTTCCAATATGATTGCCCAGAAATAACAATAATTCCTGTAGCTCTGATTACTTACAGTTTCAGATAACAAAAAGATAATAAGGGAAAAATTCTAACTTATCTTTATAAGCGTGGCTTTACAACAAATATAGAAAATAAAAAACGTACAGATGCTACTTGCTTCCAGAATAAACCACAGGTCCCATCATACCGACTTCTCAGCAATAATCACAAACCCAGGTAACAATCAAAGGCAACCGTCATGTGATCTGGGCACTAAGGGGGGAAGCTAACAAACTGTCTTATTGAGAATGTAGGCAACGATCTTTAGTGCTGCCAGTGGTCACTGGAGTGCGCATATTCATAGCCTGCACTTCTTGTGCACACAAAGGCAATCATGCATTGCCTGAGGCAGACATACCACAATAAACTTGATAAACTCACTCCAGGATGTTCAGCATCTTACTAGAATAGCACACTCACCAGGGTGGATGTCAACATGAGAAAAGGTTCAGAGTGCGCAGTGGGAAGCAACCAGGTGGCATTTCAAAGTCCCTATCAGTATGCTGGGAAATTCAGAATTCAAATTTTACTCAACTTCCTGTCTTACAAAGACCGGCCCGTGACCGCATCAAAAACACAGAATGATGTCACATTAGAAAGCCCGATATCAATATTATTGTATAGTGTCTGACTTAGCACCGATGTTTCATTTAGGACACTTGAACTGTACTGTTTCTAGATTAGTCAGAATATGATTTACAATTGACAGAAAAAAAGATGCACCATTCAGGATTTTAATTTATGTTTCTGCTCCTCAAAGATGCACCTGAAGGTCCAAATTGTGTCTGGTGCAAGAACATATTAGTTTCTTAGCCTCATCCTTAGTTCCCTGTGACAGTAACGTGGCTCACGGTGCTTTGCTCATAAATGCATTTTCCATATGAAGCCAGGCACACTCTAGCTGCATTTAAAGAGTAACAAAGCAGACCCATGTATGGAAAGAACACTGACAGATGGGCCTCAGTCTTCTAAGATGCCAGATGGGACCTGGACAAACATTTGTAGCTGTAGCTGTCACCGAAATTGTTGCTGTGGTAATCTCCAGCAAACACTATCTAGTTAATTATGGAGAACAAACCCTGCTAAACAATAAATAAATAAATATGTCTTGAAATAAATACATGAACATCGTCAAAACAAATAAGTAAGGGGGCTCCCAAGTGATTCCGCCAATAAAAGCGTTCATCCAGAGCTGAGGACGGGTGCAACAGCCCAGACAGTTCTGGCTCATAGCGAGGCTGTATCATTAGCCCAAGTGTTGCCGGTTTCTGGCACAGAGAGACGGGACGCTCCTCAGTCACTGCAGCGTGACTTTCAGCGTGAAAAATAGCTGCCGACTGACAGGGACTTGGATCAGAACGGCAAGAGAAAAGCACCGCTACACTACACTAAGCCAAAGTAGTATTACACAAAGTAAACGGGTGTCTACTGTAGACACCAATGAACATTAAACGATGTATAATATACACTGTTGTAGGTTCGGATCCCTTTTTATATTTTAAACCGGATTTTTTTTTAAAGTATTTGTTCTATATATGCATGTATGGCGCACAGCATAATTAAATATTAAGTGCTTTTAGACAAATATATAATTTAAATAACAGAAAAAATTTAAACATCGTGTTTCAAACTGGGGTACTTAGATCTTCGACTGACTGTGTAAAATGGTGCAAAATTAATTTTTAAAAATAAAATTTGCAAATTATCGAGTTGTTTGTAAAGGTGCCAGTGGCAGAATATTTGATCATGTTTACCTTTTTATGTGTCTGAAGTAGTAATTCTGTACAGAAATACAGAGCACCCCCTCACCGGTTCTTTGACAGAACGGTAACGTTTTTCGTTTTTGCAGTTCCGCCTGACCTTTCCAAAACCAAACAAAAAATGTTACACTCGGTTAAAGTAATGGGGCATGCAGCAAAACCTGAGCAAGCAGGCGGATCAAAACCAACGTGTCACCGAGAAACACGGTGGCTGAGGACACCGCGTCGGCAGCCTGCATGGAGAACGAGGCGCAACAAGGTGTAAACAGAAACACGTCCGAGGGATGGGACAAAAATGCCTTTTTTTTCAACGGAGCGTGGCGGGCAAGACGAGCCGACGTGGCGTTCTTATCTGACCGTGGACAGATAGTAAGTGTGTGCACACAGATACCATGAGCGTTTCAGAAGAGCATCTGACGACTACTTTGAGCTGGAGCTTTAAATGAGGGTTGAGGGAAGAAGTAAGGTGACAGAGTTCAACGGTGACACACAAAGCGCTGGATACTGCCTTTTCCCCTGAGCCTTACTTAGTCAATAGTGTCACGGCAGTGATGAATGATGCTGCGCAATACCGCATGAATTAAAAACAAGCTGGAATTTAACATTTGGGAAATTATAATTATGTAACATTGTGCAATCATATCGATTCTATTATGATCAAACTGTTAGCAAACTAAAATAGGTAAATATATTTTTCTGTAGACAATAGTTTTTAGCAATAGTAATTTGACACATGAATAATAATCACTAGAAAAAACTTAGGCCTAAAATCTGTTTGTAAGAAATGGTCCTTAGTCATACTGCTGAATAATAATTACAATAGGTTTTATTTAAATTTATTGGGGTTTTAGCCAATGTCCAAATAACAAGTTAAATTATAAATACATAAATAATTTTAGTATTCAAATCGTTTCCATAAAAATTTTTATCTTATAAAGGGATGAAGTAGCAGTGATTATACTCTTGGCTTGTGCATTTTATCTGTGTGATTTAAAAAAAAACAGCGTGAGCTGACACACGTGATGGTGTCCAGTATTCTGCTCAGTTTCTCCTGGAACATCTCTATTCAGCAGAGTAGCTGGGAGGGTGAATTAGCTGTAGCCCCACAACAGAGCGGTGGACTGGACACGCTGGAGCCTCATTACCTCACAAGCCTTCCAGGCTCCGGTGTGGCTCAGAGTCAGGAAAGCCCGAGTCAGAGCCGCCGCCCGCTCTCTGCCCAGCTCTCGGGACTTGTTTGGTGCGGCTCATGGCTGAGACTGACCAGTCCAGAGGCTGGGTTATAGATGGTGTGCGGGGCCTCTGAGAGCTGCTCTCGGTTTAAATGTCTGCCTGAAATACTACCAGACCAGCCGTGCCTATCAGCAGGACATGGAACCTTTACCTGAATAGGTCACTTCCATAATGTCATAGTGTCAAGCTCTCAGGTCACAGTGTCTGATGGCTCTAGCATCTTATTCATTTCTGAATTAATGCATGGAGGAGAAACGCCTTCATATCTCAGGTTTTTCCCAAGGAAAAGAAAAGCTTGCTGCCAAGTGTAAAATGTGTTCCACACTCAATTCACATTATCAGTTTGATTCTGTTTCTATTTAAAAAATGTAAGATACTCAAATAATTGGCACATTACTGTACAGCAGACATAACTTACTGTAAAGCAGTCATAACTGATGTGTCTCATTCTGTCCTTTTAATAATTGAAATGGGAATAAAATAATTATCCTCTTAAATGGAGTCTTCTGCAGAAGACCACCACAGAAAGGCTAAATTAGACACTGTTTCTTACTTAATGACACATATCATTTTTGTTATTTCATGTTTTAACTCTGTATCAGCTCATATAAATGAAATAGCCTTAAATTTTAAATTGGTCACATCAAGAAGCAAGCCTGAATTTTTCCTAATTAAATGGAGCAAGTGAGACAGGTTGCGTGGAAGTGTTGTTGTTTGTACCTCAGTGACTTTACTTGTAAGTCAGTGCGTCGAATCAGTTCCAGGAGAATGTGCAGTTCTTACTGGGGGTAGTCAGCTGCACCATGAGCGTGGGAATACGACTCCCCTCGGTGCGTTTCAGAAGCCGTGCACAGTGGGGAGTGCAGCTTCTCTGACAGGTACAGTACACACTAAATCACCCATTAAAATCGACATCCCTCTTGAGCCTGCACTGTCAGTCCTCACAGTGGTGACTACCTTGCAAGAAGCGCTGCCTCGTTATGAGGGCATATCAGACTGTAACCCCCCCCCGTCTTCGTCCCCACCAAGGCGTGGCACAGAACTGCACTGCTCCTGTGCTGGGCGCTGTTCCTCTGCTTGGAGCTGGACCTCCAGGGCGCGGCTGGTCCGCGCCGCACCTGTGATGTTTCGCCACCGAACCATTTGGCCCCAGGCAAGCTGACACTCCTCCTCTTCGCTATCAGGCATCTCAGCAGGCAAGCCACCTCTATTTCCCATGGCCATGCTTCCATGCTGTCTCTCTGCCACACTGTCCCACTGCCATGCTGTCTCACTTCCACACTGTCTCACTGCCACACTGTCCCACTGCCATGATGTCTCACTGCCACACTGTCCCACTGCCATGATGTCTCACTGCCACACTGTCCCACTGCCATGCACTCTCACAAGTCCCACTGCGGCCCTGCTGGTTGCTCATAATGGCACTTAGGCCTGAAAGTGTTAAAATACATGATCTTCCTAGACAAGGATAATATAGAGAACTATGGAAAAGCTGAAAGTTATTGAAAAACTAAAACCATCATGTAACAATTAAGCAATGTTATATTGTGTAGGGAAGTCCCCTCCTCTGTGTGTACCTCTGCATTTCGTGATGTGGTCATACTCGTATTGAACCACATACCTGGGGCCATATAAGAGTAACTATATGAATACATAAAACCTCCAGCAAGCAGACTAGCCAGTGACAGTGACAGTCAATGTGACAGTTTCTCTGGATATTCTGTTAAAACGCCCAGCACTGCTGATGATAGGAACACACTGTTTCAGAACTCTTTCAAAACCTCTTTATTCCCTCATACCTTTGTCTGTTGTGGCATCATAGTGACTCCTTACACTCTGATGGCTTTTCACTTGTCACATTTTTTAGCCTTTTATTCACTTTTACACTACAGCTTCACTCACCTGTTGGAAACACAAGATACAGGGCATCACTTCACTGGACAGAGTTTCAGCATAAATTCAATGAGGAATGCAGTGTTTTCTCATCACAGATGTCTTAAGGCTGCATCTTAAGTTAGATATACCTATCAAAGCAACTTATAATGTGGTTTACCAGTAGTAAAGAAATTAGATTCAAGAAATTATTAACGAAATGGTGACGATCAAGGGGTGCTGTGGATGCAGGTTGGCATGCTTGTATGTGCTCAAACACATGGTACAGTGCAAAAGTCTTAGAAAATTAGGCATAAAGATTACCTGGTCATTTAGGCATGGTTTGTATGTGTTTACCTAACAATAAAGAACTTAATGAAGGTCCCTTTCATTTTTACTTTTCTTCTACAAAAAAAAACTAAAAAAAAAAGCATAGCCTTCCTTTAGTCAACAATTGTAGCATTGTTACCTTTGGGTAACGCAATGAACAAGTCATCATTTTTGACGTGGTTTGACATTTGAAATTGTGATAAAAAAACAAAGAATAAAATGACAAAAATCCAGCACTGTTTCTCAACTGTAGGCTCCAATGCCCACGGCTGCACTAACAGTTGTTGCAGTGTTATGCTGTACATAATTCAGTCTTGACATGCATGACCTTTTATACCTTTCATGGTTGAAACAAATTCACAGTAGAAAATATTTACTGCAAAGTATTTACTTGCAGACTGACTTTCTTCCAACCACAATTGTCAACTCATGTGGCAGAGTCAACAAAGGAGCGGAAAGCTGAACACCTATCATCTTTCTGTTACACAAACCCAGCAAACTATACAGTGCTCTGAATATATCTCAGCAAGTCTGAATGTTTCATTTTTTGTTGGTAAATAAATGTTTATTGTGACAGTCTAAAATAATGGTTTATTATTAATGAAGGTGAACATCTGTACTTGGAATAACAAAATGATATCATTTGTTGCTGCGGCAACAGAATGATGGAGCAGCCATAAGGGATTAGCAAGTCTGCATATTTAAAGATGGCTAATACATTACTTGTGGAAGGCTCTGTGTTTGTATTAGGAATGCTAATGTACTACTGACATTTGGTTGGCCCCATTCGTGGTGATAACATAAGTACCAAAGGATGAACTTAACTCTTCTCATATCCTTAGAAGCCCTACATCACTGTGGACCCTTTATTCTGAGCCAAACTACACTACTACAAAACACATTTATGGATAAAGTGGTGTTGTTGACAAAAGACAAAGTGTCAGTGTTGTTCTCCTGACTTAGGAACATCTGTGGGTCTCTTAGTAGCCATGGTGTGGCGCAAGGCAACGGTTTCTCCAAGAGTCATGGGTGCACCACAAGGTTAGTAACACATGTATGAATCAATAACAAACTGCTTTCATAAGTATGACACTATTTACACATTTAGAACATTTAGAACAATGATACCAGTAGCGCAATCTAAAATCGTAGTCCAAGACAATGCGTCAAAGTTTAAAACCAATATTCAAACACAAATGACAATAAACTTTGCAATCTCCTCAAACACCAATCCCCAACACCCCTAACGTTGGAAAAAAGCTTAACTACAGGAAGTAATATTTTGACAAACTACTACTACTTGCTAGCATTAGTCCCGCACAAAGTGCAGGTTCTGCTGGAAGGCAGACATGGCCACTGATGCGACTGAAGGACTACCAACCGATGCATCGCGCCATCTGTTGTTGGAAACTAATTTTTTGACATAGAGACATAAAATATTTAACTGGCAGACTGATAGCAATATATACTGTACACTAAAGTACCTACATAAAAGATATTCTTGATATAGTTGGGTACAGATAATAATTCAGTTATAACAACACAAAGAATAAACCTTTTTAAACAAAGAGTTGCTGACTACAAGAGAGGAGTGAGACTGCTGTATGGTTTGGAAGCAACGACGCTGACAAAAAAAACAGGAGGTGGAACTGAAGGTGGCAAAGCTGAAGATGCTCATGTTGGGAGTGGTGAGGATGGACAGGATTAGAAATTAGTATATCATAGAGACAATGCAAGTAGGACGGGTTGGAGGCAATGTGAGACGTATGATTGAGATGGTTTGGGTATGTGCAGAGGAGGGATGCAGGTGTAACAGGAGAAGAATGCTGAGGATTGAGTTGCCAGGCAGGTGGAGAAGGGGAAGGCCAAGATGGAGGTTTATGGATGTGGTGAGGGAGGACACGCAGGTGGCTGGTGTAACAGAGGAAGATGCAGAGTACAGAGTGAGATGGAGATGGATTAGAGTAGTTAACAAAGAGTCGCTGATTACACAGTGAGCACACAGTGAATACACCACAATTACAGTATCTAGAACAACAAGTAAGGTTTCTCACATGTAACCTGAGCAGCGTTTAACCTGGGTGAGCGAAAAAACCTACATTTATATTTTCTCCTTTAACTTAGACTGGCCTGGATTACTGCTCAGACACGTAAATGCTAAGGACACTCAGCTGTTTCTAATGCAGCCACCACTGTGCCAAAGGTTATCACTTCTACACTTTAATGACACATAGCTACAGCATATTCACAAATGCTTTATATTCTCATGGATTCTGTGAAAATTTGTTTTTTAGAAAGAAGTGCTCAAGCTAAAAGAAATAGATCAGCTACATTTTAATTTGTTTTTGAGCTGACTTTTTAATTAGAATTCTAATTTGTTTATTTCCTCTAACTGCAGTCTGTTAAGATGAATGCATTCTTGTATAGTCTGGCAGTGGTCCGTGTGTATGTGTGTGTGTGTGTGTGTGTGTGTGTGTGTTTTCCAGACTGGATGACTGTGATGTCTGTTACTTACCCCTCCTCCCCAATGAGGATACAGCACTGCTTGCCTGGTTTTTGTGACTTTGAGTCTTTTGTATCTGTTTTCTCTGCTTCCATTTGGTTAGCTGTGGTGTGAATTGCTGTTTGTTCACGCGCTTGCTCTGACCTTGCCTCACCTACTGATTTTCATCTGGTGCTTTTGTTGCTGTACATACCAACAACTCGTACAAAATTGTAAATTCTTTTGTTATTTGGACAAAGGCCTTCTCATGGTTTTAGTTATTCAGAGGAAGTCTCTCTCTCTCTCTCTCTCTCTCTCTCTCTCACACACACACACACACACACACACACACACACACACACACACACA
>JABJVR010000029.1:6874960-6900521 GCA_025773905.1 Chitala chitala
CACGCACACAGACCCAAGGCGGGAATTGAACCCCAGGCCTGGAGGTACGCAGCGACAGTGCTAACCACCACGCCACCGTTGAAAGTAATATTCACTATATATATATATATATATATGATTTGTGATTGTACTAACTGTAATCTGTATATATATAAAGTTAAAGTGAATATTAAATGACAGATTACAGTTAGTACAATCACAAATCATTTGCCTAGGCCATGAATGACCATAATGATATTAATTTAATTGTAGGTAACAGGGTCGAGTCAGGGAGTGTGGTAAGATGAGCATTCCCATGTATGCTACACAAAGCAGCACCTACTTCAACAGTCTCACTCAGAAATGTAAAACAGTGCTTTGTAGGGAGTACACTAATCTGTAATATGATACAGAGCAGGAGATTACATCTGGAAGTCTATGGAACACAATTAATGGTAAAAGTCTTACCGTAAATGCTGATGTTTATCCATAGGTCAATAAGAATTTGTCTGGGGTCTTTGGCAATATATACATGTGGAGTAGATATACAGATGGACCGTTTGGTTTTTTTTTTTCATATTTCTGTACAGCACACAGTAGTCTCCAGCACACTATAAAAAATGCAATATTTTCTAAAACAATATTATCAGCAAAGTATATAAAGGAAAAACAAACAAGGCGCAGTGGGAGTGGAGTGGACTGTGGAAACAGAAGGAAAAACTGCATTAGTGCTTTTCATTTACCTCACAACATCAAAGACACGGTGTCCTCATGCACTGCATTTAGCGCTAATGAAACCGACCGCGAAAATTTATCGAAGGCAGAAATTCTAAGAAGTTTCCAAGCAATTGAGACAGCAGGCTCTTTTTATCTGCTCCGCAGCTGTGGCACCACATTGATTTCAGCTCCTTCTGAGATCTCAGATGCTTTTAGACTCCCTTCTCTCTTTCTGTCAGCTCTTTTATTTTCAGTGATGAAATGTTGGTGTTTAGCAGAGCCACTGTCTTCTCCAGAAGCGAGGAAAATGGAAACAGCTAGGCCTCAAAAATACCACAGTGACTATTTATTAACCCTGTCCTCAGGTTTGAAAAGAAAGCCAACATGCAATGCCAACCCCATTCACACCTTTTCCATTTTATGCCTTTTAAAACTGCCTGTTATGGCTGTGAAGCAGCAATTATATACTTTTATTTGCAAAAAAAAGAAAATGAAACAACCTACTCCACATGATCAAAGAAAACTCTGGAGAAAAGAGATGGATAATTAAAACTGAAGAAAAATGAGGGAAACTCTTTTGAATTTAGTAGCCGTAAATTAACTTAGCTGTACAAAATTATTGTAAGGAGCTACACAATTAGTCAAGTGGCCTCTGTGCAGTAATGGTGATTTCTATGGTTTTAAGTATTTTAAGGGGGAAAAATGGTTCGTGATGTTTATTTAGTCAGGGAATTAACAAAACAAAAGACTGAAGCATGTAGAACAAAGCACATATGCATTCATGAAAACTACTAAACAAGAGAATGTAGAAAAGTAACATCCTTTACATTCACCCCTCTAAGGAAGATGTTCTAGCCAGGAACAGCCTATATTAGGCCAGTCTTATCAACTCAGCAGCTGAATAAAGTGGAATGCAGTGAGGACTGAAGTTGTGAGGCTACACAGCTCCCAACAGGCAACAAGCTCCAATGGCTATGATGACTGGGAACATGTGCCAGCCAGCAACAGCCCAGAGAAGATGACTCCATAGCAGGACAGCATCAGTCTAAACAAGTTCCCGTAAAGCAGGAGTCTCAAACTCAAATTGCCTGGGGGCCACTGGACAAGTGGTCTTCTTCTTTTGAGGTCCAAACATGTGGGTAATATTTTCTGTGAAAAATAATTGAGGGAAGAAACGTATGTATTTGCTATGTGAAGCTGTTGGCAATAAATGTTGGAGCTAGAGCACATAACACCTGCTCGGTGATTAAAGCAGGACTGAGAAAAACACTGTACTTCACAGTCAAAACCAAACAAAAGAAAAACAAGCAAATAAATTTTAGGCCTTACTGATAAATTATCACAGGGGTCATGTTAAAAGGACTTGTGGGCAGGATTTGGCCTGCAGGTCGGTGGTTTGAGACCCTTGCCTTAAAGTCACACTGTGCGTCACATCACCTGAATAGATTGAGATGAGCCTAAATTGGTCTGATCCAACCTACTGCATGACCTGTCGACCCAGTCCAGCTTGGTGGTGGATATATCTGGAGGATTACCTGCAGGAAGCCTAGGAAAACATATTAGAAACTGAAAGAGGAACGAGGAGAGCAAGATATGCGGAATTACTACCCCAAGAGACATTAATTTACTAAAATTGGAACATAAGTCTACCTTCCTAGAAGTCAATAATTGCAATGTACAAGGGAAAAACAGTCTAAAAGTAAGAAAGTGATCTGTTTGTGTGGCTCAGTAATGTCCTGACTTGAGACATGCTGGAGAACTGCTGAAAACTTGAAAAGTTAAAAGCCACAATTGATGTAGCATTGATGTTTAGCCAACTCAAAAGGGCCTTGATTAATATTTCAGGAAAAAGATTTAAGATGAGCTGGAACCTTAGTGAAAACAGTTTAGCTGTTGCCCGAGGTGACATCACCGCCAGATGAGATCACAACTCTGAACCTTTACTCAATAGTTACTCAATGAGCCTAAAAAAGCCTACAATAAAAAGACATGTTTACAAGATGCACAATTCACTTGACAAAAAATAACCATAGGACTTTAGTTGCTGTGACCATTCAAATATATTAAAACCAAATGTTATATCTGTGTGATACAGCAGGCCATAAGAAATGTAGAACCTATGGAGGAAATGATCAGTCTGCCCCATTAAGCTACAATCAGTACTGAAGCTGGATTCCAGGAAAGTGAATGCAGCTGAGTCATACCAGCAAAACAGAAACCACAGCGATATGAAACTGGGACTCATCTTCGCTGTTAGACAAAAGCACTTAGAGCGGCACAGCTTTTAGGTTTGCACCACGTGCAATCTGCTTAGTTTAAAACCAACAGCCCACATGACAGATGTGACTTTTCTACAACATGTTGTCGTCCATTGCTGGTGTTAATGGCAGTGCTGGATATGCATAGACACAGTGTTAGCAGTGATGAGTGACCAGCCTTTTAACCGTTAGTGTGCTAGAGCACGACCTCCAGTGCCCTTCTCTAAGGACTTCAACTTCTTTAAGTGTTTCCAGTCAAACAGTCTACTGGTGCCTGAGGATGACATTTGAAGTGAGCTGATCTGCAGCTGGTCCTCCACTGTACCTTCTACTTTGAGCCACGTGTCTGTCACAGCTGCCGTACATTCATCCACACATTGCTGCCTTTTCACGCCATTATCTTCCCCTCTGAGCACCAAATAAACATCATTCATTTGGAGGTCATGGGTAAACAGGGCTAAGTAGCTTGAAGTATACACTACTTAACTCAAGATGTTCATACAACAACTTCAAGATAATCAGTTCAGCATTTCAACAAAATCCATTAATGGTTTAGAATATGAATTGTACTGAAATACTTTTATGCAAAATTGTTGTGACATTTTCCAAAACATCTCATTAAACAAGGTAAAATTATTTATAGTAGTTATCATTACATTTTTTATGGCATGTTTTTGTTTATAGGCCCCGCATTTCTACTTATGCATATTATCATGTAAATTGGGAAGTATCAATCCATTTCTTACATGTATTTTTAGGATAACCAACATGCACTGAAAAGAAAGCCTGTTGTATTAACATAAAAAATATGTATATCAGTTGTCAAAAGTAAAATGATGTTTCCCTAAAAGGATTGACTTATATTCAGTCTACTTAATCATCCATCCATTATCTTAACCGCTTATTCCTGGTGAGGGTCACGGGGAAGCCTGGAGCCCATCCCGGAGCACATAGGGCGCAGGGCAGGGGACACCCAGGGCGGGGCGCCAACCCACCACAAGGCACACGCACACACAACAGGCAATTTGGACACACCAATCAACCTAACCTGTATGCCTTTGGGAGGAAACCGGAGCACCCAGAGAAAACCCACCAAGCACAGGGAGAACATGCAAACTCCATGCACACAGACCCAAGGCGGGAATTGAGCCCCAGGCCCGGAGGTGCACGGCGACAGTGCCAACCACCACGCCACTGTGCCACCCTACTTAATCATATAATGTTAAAACAACATCATATTTTCATGTTAAGTGATTCTCATGTTTTCAATAATGAACACCCCATCCATCACCTAACTGTTTATTCTATTAAGAGTTGCAAATGAAAGCACACACATGCACAGGGATAACATGCAAACACCACACACTGAGGATTTGAATGCACAACCCTGAAGGTACCTGTGGAACAAAGTTATCTGGAGACACAGCTAAGCAAAGGCAGAATTTTCAATGCCCATTCCAGGGAAGACTGGCAGGATAGCTTGGCATTTCCTTTGAATAAAAGCACTATGTTGTCTACAGCCTTCTTTTTCATTTAGAACATTTCTATCAGCTTCCAACTGTTTATAAAACAATTTTTATAATTTTTTTAACACGTGAAAAATAAAAGATAAAACCTGAATAAATGAGTGGAGAAACATAATGAATGCAGATGCTTCCATACAGGTGCACTGCATGGTACAACTGAGTAATCATCATCCAGTCATGTTCTGCGGCAGGTATAAAAATGCTGAGCAGATCCAGTTTATTCTGGTTTTTTGATCAAGATGGCAAGAGGAAAAGGTCTAAATGATCTGACTTTGACAGAGGGTTCATTGTTGGAGCACGGATGGCAGGAGCTTCAGTCACAAAGACTGCTCAACTAGCCAGTGTTTCAGTAGGAACAGTGACTCAACTGACATCTGTGTTTAGATCTATGGGAAAGTCATCAATAAATAGGGTTAGACATTGTGATTGATAGTGCACATACACTGTCTGGCCAAAATAAAAGTCGCACATTAATATTTAGTTGGACTGCCTTTAGCTTTAATTACAGCACACATTTGTTGCAGCATTATTTGACAAGCTTATGCAACATCTCTACGTGTATTTTCATCCACGTCTGCATTCATTTTTCACCAATATCTTGTAGTAATGATGAGAGAATTGCACCACTCTGTAAAGTCTTCTCCAGCACATCCTAAAGACTTCCAAGGGGATTAAGGTCAGGATTCGTGTGTTTAAGTGATTCCTCATTCTCCTTGAATCCGCGTTTCACAATTTTAGCCCTATTAATCTTGGCATTGTCAGCTTGGAATATGCTCGTGTTGTCAGGGAAGAAAAAGTTCACTGACAGGAAAACCTGGCCATTCAGTAGTTTCGGATACTCAGCTGACTTGCAGCATAACTGACCTTAGACCAGACCAGACCAGTTGAGGCCAGGCAGTGTATGATGGCTGTGATGCTCTTGCATTAGCGTGATATGTAAGGAAATACAGAAGAGAAGCTGTTCCTCATGTGACTGGGAATGTGAATGCAAGACGTCATCACTCTGTGGTCAGCAAGAAGGGTCCATCAATAATTACTTTATGTTGGTTTTTACTTTAATTTGTCACCTGTTTGTGTGTGTACGTGTTCAATTTGTTATGTTATCAGGAGAGAGAGATAGACACAGGTGACATAGAGAGAGAGAGAGAGAGAGAGAGAGAGAGAGAGAGAGACGGAGAGACAGACAGACAGACAGAGACAGATAGAGAGAGATGTATATATGGTTATGTACTTTGAGGTCAGCATTACAATATTTTAAGATTCAATCTGCCTAAGGAAATAAAGTCTCTTATCCAATCAAAATGACACCAGCCAGGGCTTTCCTTTTACCAATTTACCTATATTTTGAATTCATGTCCTTTTCTTCTGTATGTTGGAGAGAGCTTTCTCTCACCTATTAGAGTGAGGGGCATTTGACTCCTCAACAGCAGTACAAAAATTAACAATTCCAGCATTAGTTGACAGTATTATTTCACCAAGGTAACTGAACAGCTGTAATGTAAACATGTATCAACCTGTTTAAAGCCATCACCATAGAACGACTGTGTATGGCACTCCTTCTGTGAGTATGTAAATGTCATGTGTGAATCATAGGTCCTGAACAGAAGTACACCTGTCCAGCATTAAGGCCATTTAGTAAATATTTCTGATTCAATCTGGTAATGAAAAGGTACAGATGTTCTCAATAATATAATCTGACCAGTGCCAGACACTATATGGATGGACCAGACAAAACATGACTTCAAACCCTATTAGACTTTGTACTTTTAAAAGTAAAAAAAAAAGACGTTTGCATACTTGTGTGAGTGCATTAACACATGAGCAGAAAGGGATGATCTACCTTCCCATCCATTGCTCGCCCTGTTGTACAGACATGGCTTCAGTACACATCAAGGCACTGCAGTAAAAGGAAGCAAATACTGTGTGGATGGACAAAGAGATGGGGGATGTAAACAGACCCCATCAATGGTAATTACCTGTACAATTTTGTTTGGATTGGAAGAGCCTTAATTGACACGCGTAAGATATGCAGTTGTTACTCATTCCCATTCCCATTCCGTATTCACATATTTTAGCACTAATTAGGAAAACATATCAGATAAACCCAACTGGCTCAATTAGTCAAAGGTTAATCAATTTACAAATCCTAAAGCAAAAATTATATCAAGCAAAAAAAAAGAGAATAATGAAAGCTAAAAAAAAAAAAAAAAATCAATAACAAACACTATAGATCAAAGGACAAGCTCCAGGGTGTGATATATCAAATGTGAATACTCAACCTTATGAAATTGCACACATTAGAGCACAAATACTCATTAAATGAGCCCCGTAGTGTCTCTGAGACGTTAAATTCAGCAGCCTGATAAGTTTACAAACTGCTGCTCCACCCCAATGCCACAGGGGTTTGTTTTATGTTCTTTGCCTTGGCAACCCATAGGTGGCCACAAGAATCCATGTTCTACCTGACAGTTAACTGCATTTCAGTGCTGCCATATTGAGATACTGAGAAACATATTCAAATAAACCAATCCCAGTTAAAATAATCCCAATAAAATGCCCCAAATGTTTTAGATATTATATAAATATATAATATATAATTTTATTTTAATATGATGTAATGAAAACATTAAGGGATTTCTGACATTTTCAAATGTCATCAGTTCACCTTTTCTTTTGAAGACAATCTCATTGTAGTTAAACAGTAACCAGATGCAACGTCTTTTTCACACAACGACATTGTAAAACTTTAACAGGTTAAAACAATCTTCTGTTTTTGTTAAATTGCATCAAAATTATTATTATAATTTTTTTCCCATGAGAATTTAGTTACCTAAATCCCCTCTGCTAGGGATGTGAAGCGCACACATACAGGACAGACAACACATAAATAAGCTAATGCTGTTTCTGTTTTTAATAAGGCAGCCTGGAAGAGTAAGCCCATTGTTTAAGAGAACCTGCTGAATGTCGAACGAACTTTCAATTTCAATAGAATAATAGAAACCTCTTCAGCACGCGGCCTTTCTGTTTCACGGGACAAAGCGGCTCTGTTCTGATATCAGTGATTATTATCTCTGCCTGAAGATGCATAATACAGCATTTGATATGTGTATTTGGTATTCAGGGTCTGAAAAGGCCACTGGCTTTCCATACTCCCAAAGCACAGGCGGAACTGGGAGGAACAGCGGAGCGGCGGCTGCTCATTTTCGTTGTCTGTGAATTTATTTCCCCTTCATTCGGGGAAAGATCGTCGAGAAGGAGAACGTGCAGACATCTGGCTGCCCGTCTACGTCACGGTCCGTGCCACGGATTTAGGATGTAATTGTCGCACACTTTGCATTTCCAGTTTACATTAGAAGTGTATGATCGCTGTTAATTGGGCGTACACTGAGATGGAAACACGTTCACGCTTAACCAAGAAGTGGTAATTAAATAAATTATTGCACAGAAACTGAAAGCAAAGCAACAACTGATTCTAATGGGTATTTTGAGCTTTTTTGAAACACAATGTAAATCACTAAAATTCACCAGAAACTGAAAGATTAAAAAAAAAAAAAAAAAACTTTTTATGGAGAGACAAATGTGTCTGCTGTTAGTGGAAGCCCAACACTGACGCTATTGGCTGCAGGAGTTAATTCAGATTCAGACGGCAGCAGGTGCAGTCATTTCTATTGTTTTAATTTACACACACTTTACATAAATACATTACTATTGTAGGGTGGTTAATGCAAAAATCACGGACGGAATTAGGAGTGAAGAGTGCATTATACAGTAAACGTAATTGTTGATAATGCATAATATTGGTGGTGTGGTATATTTTATTTCAGTATCCAGATAGCAATAAATAAATAAATAAAAATTTTAAGTTTGCTATATTCAGTGTAAATGATTGAAATTATGCAGAAGACAACACACACACACACACACACACACACACACACACACATTAAAAAAAAAAAAAAAACTGGCCAAGGAATTATTTAAAACAATCAGCATTCAGCGAAAAAGAAAAAGGTATACACAAATAAATGGAAACTACTTTTACCTCAGGCTATCTAACTCCTATAATGTATGCAAGAATTCCCCAAAGGAAAGGTGGCTTTCATTAGCTTCAAGTTTTTAAATTCATCTCATGAATGCAACACCTTACCAGCATATTAAAAATTCAAATTCTTTGATTAATAATGAAGTTTTAGTTTTGACGTTAGCTATATATAACAAAGAACAGATCCGTGTGAAATAAAACTGTTTCATTTCATTGCATAAATTTTCACCAAGGCTAAACATTTTGGTCTGGGAACTGCTGTCATCTTCCCACAAACTCCCAAGGAAAATGATGCATGATTCTTCATCATCTGATGAAGGCTATTGTTCAGTTTCTCATTGTCATTAATGCCGTATGAAAGTCCAAAGTGTGAAACTGAATATGACTGATATTATGAAAGTGAAGTCTGATAAAGAGAAACGGTGCTTCGTCACAGACATGGAGCATTTTTCTTGTACTTCAGTGAGTTTGCTGCTCCATTATCATGTTTTTAATTGAACTGGATGATTAATTCTTCTGATTTACCTTTCTACACCATGTTAATTAAAATACAATTAAGGTGTTTTTCAAAATCTCGTATCATCAGCGTGTGTAGCTGCCTAATGGAGTAATCAACTCAAAAGTCAATATAGCAAAGTGGTAAAAAGTACGAACCATCGAAGCTGCGATCTCATAGTTGATGATATGTCATGGTAAAGCACACATGAAAATCAAGAAAAATCACAGCAAGCTGTAAGTGTAGGAATTAGGATAGAAGTACAATATTTGTCAGTAGCCTTACCACTAACCAACCAGCCTTAAGATATCATCTATTATGCCATTTTAAGGATTATTAAAAAGGACCCCAGTACCCATAGAGATTACACAAGACATATGTACTTCAACACCATATTTCAACAGAATCAGATTTTCAAACAGAATCTACAGTGTACTGAACTATACATTGCACACACACACAGCCAAGCACACACTATGGGAAATTTGGAGACACCAATCAACCTAACCTGCATGTGTTTGGACTGTGGGAGGAAACCGGAGAACTCAGAGAAAACCCATCAAGCAGAGGGAGAACATGCAGATTCCACGTACACAGACACCAGACGGGAATGGAGGCCCAGGCCCGGAGGTGTGAGGCGACAGTGCTAACCACCACGTGAACATGCTGCTCAAACTTCACGCCAAGGCCTTTGACCACATTACAGCCGTGCCTATATTCAGTATAAATGTGGTGCATGCATTAAATTTCTGTAGCAAAAAGTAATATGCTTTATAAAGAAAACCTTTTTACATTTGAAAACAAAACCTAAAAAACTAAACAGGAGTAAACATTACATGTGCATCCAGTTACAAAAAAAAATCATCTGTTAGAAGTCCTGAGTTTATCTTTGACTCAGAATATATACAAAACACAACCAAATTATTCACATTCATATTAATATTCCAGACAAATCTATTCTGCGGCAAGGGTCATACACATGTGCGTTATAAAGATCCTTCTCCTTCTTCTAAGCCAGAGGCAATGGCAGACAGCAAACAAGCAGATTACAATGACTGGAACCATTTTGTTTCCACAGGCTGAAAGCTGTGGTGGTTTCCCAGGGCACAGAACCAGGGGAATTCAGCCCGACCAGCACATAAAACAAGGAAAAAATATTCTGGTCATGCTCCCTTCCTAATTTCTCTTTTCACTGTTTCGTCTCCTCTTGCGCTCCCTGGAGACGGTGGTGATTGATAGCCTAATCCAATGACTGTATTACAGGCGCCTCATCTTGGATGGTGTCCTTATCATTAGCAGTTAGCCTATGGTTAAATTCACAGCTCAGTGCTCAGTGCAGCCCCTGAGATTTAAGGGTCTGGCCTTTGGAAAATATTTTACATAAAATTGAAATCTTGACAGTGCTGAGAAGTCAGCTCTCAGTAAGGCATTTTTAATTAATCAGACTTACTGTACCATGCTCATCTAACGTGGCACAGATTACTGAAACGTGTAGCAATAAATTAAACAGCCACAAGCTTGCATCTAAAACTGAAGAAATTTATCTTCAACACCACAGATTTTTTTTTTTTGTTGTTGGGGGATGGGGGTAGGGCACAGAAATGTATAAATTCAGTGAATAAAAATGGAGTGTGGAGAGTTTCCTTTTCAGGATATTCTTAAAATAATACAGATTTCTTATGACCAGAAAACAGACAGCAATGTCAGTGAAAGAGTCGTTTCTCTTTGTTTATGGTATTTTAGTAGTTGAGCTCTCCAATTTCAGCCCTGAAAATGGTGAAGGATGTGCTGATCCCTACTTTACATAGGCAAATATAACAGGGTTTTACAAATGATGCAAAAGGAATTCCACTAAATGGAACAAGATTTTTTTTCCATAAATGCAGACTTCAGATCACCAACATCGACATTCCCAAAAACACCACAGTGCCAAACAGCTTTTTTTTAATGCTTTGGAGTGGCCTGTGATGGCTAAATGGTAAGGATATATTTATTTATTTGTAAAGGAAAAGAGACAGTATACCTATGTTTATTCACTCCGTGCATTTTTAGTATTCATTACATTCAGTGGAAATTTCACTTATATATTTAATGAAAAAAAGCTCAAAAATGAAGATTAAAAATTCAAACAGGTAGGTCGATGATCTTGCTGATGAGCATCTCACGCTTTTTATGAATGCAAAGCATTTGCCTTTTCCTTGATATACCTTCTATAAAATGTCACTGCAATGCTGTGGTATGAGGAGATCGGCACAATCCTCTGTAAAGCCTCGTGGTCTCTGTGAAGCAGTGAAGGCAACACACCTTCAGGTTCAAAAATCACACAGTAAAAGACGAAAAGACACGTGTGCCCAGTACATGCAAATAACAACACCAATCAATGCTGCTAGCTTCAACTAGTAAAAATGTTAACAAGCTGATTTAATACAGAGTAATTCTGGGTTTCCTGGGTCTGTCTTCCTTTTATAAGGACATAGATTATCCATATGAATAATGTAGGAAATTTGGGAGCTCCCCACAGACTCCCACCTCCAGAAAATTAAATCAAATTAACAGCGCAGCACACCCTTACATGTACAGTGCTGCCATCACCTGCAGCCCTACCGCTAATCTGTAATAGTTGTCAGCGGGAAACCCTTACTGTATAGTGATAAAAGTGTAACCAGAAATAAACACACACACATATACACACACACACAGACACACACACAAACCTGGCTTACATAAAGAGCAACACAGAGTTGGTCCCCACAGACAAACAACCTCATTATGTGACAAATTCTTAGACAGGCCCATAGCTAAAATGAAACATTTGACATCGTTGTGCGCCCTGCTAACAGAGAGATCAGCGTGAAGTCAGACTTGGCAGGGCTCTGTGTCGGGCAGCCTTATCTGGCCTCTGATCTCAGCAGTGCGTAGCACTGATCAGCTGTGAACATGTCCACCGCTGGCAGGCGCAGCGGGAGTGGGGGCAAGATGAGCGGGCGCCGTGATGCACGGGCGCGGCAGGAAAGCCGTGCTACCGGGCTCGCTTTAAAGCTCCATAATGGATGCTCACAAGAACAGATCACTGTCACAAAGGCAGTCAACGTACAAGTCTGACTGAAGCGTACTATGCACTGTACAGGTACAATGTGTGCTCCATTACAAATGCACTGGAGAGAATAAGGTTCTCTCCCTTCCATCCTTTCACATATAGAACTGCAACAGTGTGTTCTGCTTGGTGTTTTTCTTTTTGTGGAGACAACACTGTCAATTAGTGTAGAGCACCAGTAGATATTTTCAAAAGAGATTTAACCAGGAAAAAAAGCAACAGCATTATTCCTCACAACGTTTTCTGAGTAAACTGTTGAATTCACAAAGAACTGAGAAGGGAAAGATGCAGTAAATTTACAGCATGCAGGTTACATGCGGAGGTTAACGAGTGTGACCGCAGCTCTGTAGGCCAATGACATGATAATGGGTGACTACAAAGGGAGGTAACTCAGTCAGTTACTTAGTCAGGTAACTCAGTCAGTAACTCAGTCAGGTAACTCAGTCGGTTACTTAGTCAGGTAACTCAGTCAGTAAATCAGTCAGGTTATTCAGTCAGGTAACTCAGTCAGGTAACTCAGTCGGTAACTCAGTCAGGTAACTCAGTAATGGTAGTTTAAATGGAAGGGAGTGAGCACCTTGGAAAGTGGACAGTTTTTGCTTAGATAAAATACTGTTGCAATAGTTTTGTTATTAATTTTTAATGCAGTGGGCCCTCCCTTCTCTTTTTTCCATTTCTGTCAATGCAGAAGTGATAAAATAAAATGAGAAGCAGCGGGTGCATGGCTTGTTATGGTGTTCATACATGAAGCCAATACTGCTCATTCGTACAAGACCTAAGGGTAATTTTGATTGTTCATTGTACGGTAGAACACATGTACAAGCATGAAATTAAGTGATAAATTTCAAGCTTCCACTGTATGGAAAAAAAAGAAAAAGCACAAGTGATGGCTAAGTGCCTCAGTGTCGTATGATAGGATGCAATTGTAAAATTAACATTATGCTACATTAAATGATGTCATTTCATATCTCTTGTAAATATACTGACTTAAAATCGAGGTTTTTAATTCAATTTAGAAAAAAGAGGCAAGTTTCTAGTAATTACGGAGATGTAATAGTCCTTGAAGTAAATACAATTTCAGCACTATCTATGATGGTACATGTACAAGAGCAACTACAGTGTAACCAACACGTCTAGAAAATTGTGTTTTCCCAGGCACTGGTCGTGGTGCGTTTCCCGTCACATTACTGGACAGGAGGCAGACGGCACGTGCTTTCCTGCGCAGCCGGCTCCATCTGCCACCTCCAGACGTGGCGCTGACCAGAGCAGTGCCCGAGCGGCCCTGCAAACACGCACAGTGCAGTTGGCTGCTGCAGGCCCCCTCCCCAGAGAGTAGCTGTGGCAACCCACAGGGAGGGATGTTGCCACCTACCAGACACGACGCCATATGTGTCGTGCTCGCCTTGGCCGATGGCAGAGCAGAGAGTGGCGTGTACTTTGAGCACGACCACCCGGAGACCATGCCGTTCATTGCAACGCCATCTGTGCCACCTGTGCAGGTGTTACAACCGGCTAAAGAAGAAACACACAAAAAAGGCAAAGATTTTTTAACAAACTGTGCCCTATTTTAAGTTTAGAACTTGGGGCAAGCTCTTCTCCATGTTAGGGTCCAGTGCCATGCTCAGGTACATTATTAGTGTCAGTCAGTATCTTAACCACTTAGTCCTGATGAGGGTTGCAGGGAAGCCTGGAGCCCATCAGGCACAGGACACAGTGCCAACCCACCACAGGCAATTTGGACACACCAATCAACCTAACCTACATGTCTTTGGACTAGGGGAGGAAACCAGAGCACCTGGAGAAAACCCACCAAGCACAGGGAGAA
Source organism: Chitala chitala (assembly GCA_025773905.1). Lineage (NCBI taxonomy): Eukaryota > Metazoa > Chordata > Actinopteri > Osteoglossiformes > Notopteridae > Chitala > Chitala chitala. The sequence continues at coordinate 6,888,898 of JABJVR010000029.1, forward strand.
CATGCAAACTCCACACACACACACACAAGGCAGGAATTGAACCCCAGGCCTGGAGGTGCGCAGCAACAGTGCTAACCACCACACCACCGTGCCACCTTTATTACTAGTGTGCAAACCTAATTCAGGACACTAAAGCGTCTCCATTGATCGCTGCTAAGCAAACTGGACAGTTACAGATTATGCTTCAGAAATTACCTGAGAGATTCTTGTCACAACACCTGGTGATTTTAGGGATGCACCAAGGATCAGATCTAAACAGCTAGTGCTAAGAAGAGAACATACTCACTGACAAACATTCAGTCAGATTTGTCTTTTTTTTCATAGCAATTTTTTTGGGTAACACTCTTTGTCACTCTCTATGGAAACTGTTTCATTATGACTCTGACATGATGACGACACAATTTACATTTGACAATAATGCTCAACTATTTTTATGTGGGATTGCATGCAACACCCAGTAGTTACCTAAGAAATACAATAAAATTAAGTAAAAAATAAAGTGAGACACGTAACGTGGGCAACACCGGAAGGAGTCGGTGGGGGGTTGGTCAGTCTGCCAGTGAACGAATCTGTTCCACAACATCTCTGGATCCAGAACCTTACAGCATCTCTTTCACTTACAAAAATTCAGCGTTCGACAGATCTTGTTACATCACTACACATTGAGGCTAATCTATAAGCCTTGGTAAAGGTATTAGAAGGATAATCGGTATATCACAACATGCAATGTATTATTATTATTATTATTATTATTATTATTATTATTATTGTAGTGGTGGTGGAGGTTTGTACATTCTAGCCTAGAATACCAGTAGCCCTTACTGCTTTCTTAATCTTCTTAATCAATCTGTATTATTTTTCAAGTAATTTCATGTTTCAAAGGGTTAAACACAGATTTGTTGGAGCATTTTATGAGCACCATTGGCACATGCACACCTTGACATTGACCTGCATGTCACACCTCTCTCCTGCCTCCCTCTAGTGACCTGTACATCCCACATCCCTGCAATAGTCTGTAAACCCTGCCTCCCTCCAGTGGTCTGTAAATCCTGCCTCCTTCCAGTGACCTGTAAATCCTACCTTCTTCCAGTTGCCTGAACATCCCACATCCCTGCCGTAGTGTGTAAATCCTGCCTCCTTCCAGTGACCTGTATATCTCACATCCCTGCAGTGGTCTGTAAACCCTGCTTCCTTCCAGTGGTCTGTAAATCCTGCCTCCTTCCAGTGGCCTGTAAACCCTGCCTCCCTCCAGTTCTCTGTAAATCCTTCCTCCCTCCAGTGGTCTGTATGGTCCCCCCCTTCCCCAGTCTCTTCCTCTTTTACACTTCCCTTAACTGCTGCCTCACTTCCCCACAGGCCATGGCTCCTCAGGCTCTCCTATATAAAGAGAAGAGATTAAATACAGTGTGAAAACAAAACACGGCTTTGGGGACGTCTCCAGAGGAATACAGGGTAAAGGTTAGCCCTGAGAAACACACCATTCTAAAGAGATAAACCAAAACTGATTTGTGTGTTCTGTGTAAAAGTCAACATTATCCTCTCTCACAATTTCCTTTGTTATCTCAGATTCTGCAGTGTGATTCAAGCATCTTCCTAAATCTCTGCAATCTGTCGGAGAATTAGATTGCAATGCTTCACTTCTTTGGAGGTGTTTCATGTTGTTCTGGCTGAAAGTACACTTTAAGTACAGCATACTTACTTTTAAGGCTGGCAGGATTGAGCACTACATTTTGTATTTTCATCATACTGTATCATGTTTATTTACTTACATAACAAAAATTACAAACCATATTCCTTCTCTCCTGCTTCTGTTCCACATTCAAAAACAGAAAATGGCAGGCCAGTGCTGGAAGGGTGGTTATATCTTAATATCTGATGTACATTATAAGTGCAACTCAAGAAAATTGCTCAGAAGATATGCTTACTTAAGGCTTAACAAGAAACCAAGCAAACCAGAAAAACAGGTATTGTATAAGAATTGATCAGTGTGCCAGAGAGCAGGGCTGTATACAGAATCAGCCTATAAAAAGAACATGCAAGATAACTACTAAGAAATGCAAACTTCACACTTTAGGAGGGAATAAGTCATTGACAGGTTCAGGGGTGCAGCCATTAACTATGCAGCCAAGCCGATGCATTTAAATAATTTAAAGAACTAATGAAGTGGCATTGTTGTTCAGTTGGCAGTGTTGGCACCTCACACCTCCAGGGCGGCAGGTTGGAATGTAGCACTGAGTGTGCGGTGTGTGCCTGTCCCTCTTGTGCACATACTCTGCTCTGGTCTCATTCCGCAGACAGGAGATGCTCAGTTCACAGACATGGCCCTGCTGTGTGAATGTGGTTGCATGTGATAGGCTGGCTTGCTGTCCAAGGTGTGACATGCCTTCTGGCTAAGTTGGCTGGACCTGTCTTCTCCACCCAGGTCCTCCCTGACCTCTCTCTCTCTCTCTCTCTCTCTCTCTCTATATATATATATATATATATATATATATATGAGATTGTGGGAGAGGAAATTAAATGTAAAGGCTGATAAGGGCAATAAGGATTATTAGGTTATGCCCTACCATACAAAGTCTTGTAGAAGAAACCTGAAAATATCAATGTGCACTAAATAATTAACTTAGTGTTATTAAATGTGCTAATGTTGAGCTTTATTGGTTGTGTATGTAACCAAGCAACTGCAAAGATGTAGCTGGTGTTTTGAGATTTGGAGAAAATTTGAAAATTTGTGAGCACTGGTTTTGTTTGTGATATTAAATTTTGTAATTTTCAATATGGGGAAAGCGTTGTTAAGGATGTTTTTACTGTTAAATGTTCTGGGTGAAATTTGCAGTGATTTTGATTTTTTAAATATAATTACAATTTTGTTGATTCTTTTAAATTTTTTTTCTCAAACTGGTCAGAAAGATCACTCCAGAGTGAATTCACTACTGGGCATTCATCCCTCATCAACTACTACTGTTTTGTTGATAATCTAAATGAAAGTAGAGGCAACATTTTTCCACAGCTCAGTTGTGTCAGTGTCTCAGTCATAGGTCATCGCTTGTGACCATGCGATCAGTCACGGAAGAGAAGTGGCTTTTGTAATTTTCCAACAGCAATGCAGCATTACAGTGCAATTCTCTGTCTCTGTTAGTTTATTCGTCTACACTGCCGTGACAAAAAGGCCCTTGGAAAGACATAGTGACAGGTAGGTTTTTTCAACCCCATAGCATCACCCACGATCCTTTATTACTTTATGAAATATTAGGCCTATTTCTAAAATAGGAGTCAGTTGTCAGTTTGGTTTAGCAGAGAGATGGGCACATCTTACACACGACAAGTGAAAACACGTGAAAACACGTATGTGACAAACTTCAACTAGAAACAGGAATGTACAGGACTTTGCTAGGACCACAATCCTCGCACCGAAAGAGCGAACAGAGATGTAGGTGTCTGCCAGGCGAATTTGCTGTATTTGCTAATGAAAGCTTTGCTGGGTTGTTGACACATGTAAGAACCTCGGGGCAGGGCCACAGGGGCATTGGCCCCATCTGAAATCCAATTGGCCCCCTTACTGACCCCCACCCCCCGCTCCTGTCAGTCTCTAGTCGCATCAGAAAAGAATTACATATCAATGTAAGACATATGAATGGCCCCTCTGTGATAAATACGGTCCCTTTGCGTCCTCCCATTTTCAAAAAGTCCCAGAACAGCCCCTGTGTTGACATTATTCACTATGTGAATGTGACTGTGACAACCTGGGTTACCAGTGTCGAAAAGCAAAGGGCCTACAGATTGGTGAAGATCATATACATCAACTCTATAGCAATCACCACTACTGGACTGGTAATTCATAACCGTGCTGTATGCACCGGGAGCTGCAATGTGAAAAGGCAGCAATGACTCCCAACAAGGAGGGCTGGCGTGTCTACAGCACACTTAGGTGAACTGGAAAGGGTAAGATGAAAATGGAAACATTTTATTAAAAAGGGCAGTCTATTAATTCATCAGCTTACATTAAACTGGAAGGAAATGTAAGGAAAATAGCTATAATTATTATATTTCAAACTGAATATTTTATGATGAAATTATGCTTCTGAACACATTATATCTAAGGCAAGAATGATTAAATGTTTTGCAATTATCCTTTCTAGTGTTGGAAGAATTTTAACCTTTTAAACAAAGCTTACACGCAAAGGACTTTTTTCCCCTTTCAACTGAAATGTAAATATGAAGGCTGAGCGATTTAAATGTGAATGTGACCGCAAATGCATATTAATATGTTAAGCATTTTTTTTCTCTCCAAACTTCATCGCAGTGAGAAAAAGGATGTTTTAGCCAGCAGTGGAAAAGTGCCACGCTATGATTAAACAGGCTCGCCCGCCTCTCTTTAGTTCACACAAAGGTCCCCTGCCTCCAGGCGTGGTGCTTTCATTAGCTGTACACATCTTACAGCAGCAGCTCTAAGGCATGGTGTAAAACCACACTGATATGCAACCAGCACGGCATCAGAATAGCTTTGCCGACTATTTAGAAAGCAAACATTTTCATTGCCAGGACTATAATAATAAACAGATACAACAACAAGAGAAGAGAAATCATACTTGCTCTTGCCTCTCCAAACTGCTTTAATGCCATCTCTTTCATTAAGAGCAAACTCTACTAGGTCTGTTTATGTACAAAGCTGTCTGATCCATCAGGTTTTTATCATCTTCTTCAGTGTAATCCATCCCAACCACTGTACTACAATGTACAGCTATCATGTTGTTTCTCATGGCTCACATAGTTTGCATATTAGAATGTATTATTACAATGGGCATTTATTTTTTTCTTTCATTAACATGGTATATTAAGGGCTGGATTTTCATTACTATTTCTTAAACTCTGCTGTCTCTGATAATTCTGTCTGTCTAACTGTGGGGAGGAGACAGGGTGGTATCAAACACACACACATAGGCTACACACACATTTATTACAACTTGCAAAGAGAGGTATCCACACAACATGGAGTGCAAATGATTTAGCATGTATTGTTTTGTTGTGCCCTGCGTTGGGTTGGCGCCCTGCCCTGGGTGTCCCCTGCCCTGCGCCCTATGTCTCCTGGGAGGGGCTCCAGGCATCCCGCGACACTTCACAGGATGAAGCGGTATAGAAAATGAATGAATTAATGTTTTGAGTATGCAGAATTTTGTGATTTCTAGGTACACATACATTTCATGTGTAAAATGTGGTGCATTTTATGCACAAAGGCCCTTGTCTGTCCTACTTCCTCACACAGCAGTGCAGAAGTGCTTAAACGGAGCTGTTAGCAACTTAGCAGGAGCATGACCTCAGACACCCAACTATCCACTAAGGGGCAGCGAGTGCATTTTGGCACTGTGTACAATAGGTGGGCTGAACCAGAGCCGAACCCTCACCTGAACCGCAGGTAAGGCCTGAATTCCCCCCACCCCCACCCCCTATTCTATGAGGCCAGAGACAGAATAAATTCAAAGGCATCTGCTCCAGGTGCCTGTGAAATGGCAAGAATTCAAAGAGGCCAGATTATTATGAAAATCAGACCTCTCTTTTTAACATAAAGTGGTGGAGATATAACATGAGGAGTTTGTCTAGTGATGAATCTGGTTGTTCCAGCCTTTGAAGATTCACACTGTTCTCCATTTCACACCCAATACTCAAAATTTGTTTACAAAATCTTAACATTTAAACAAAATAATAAAAATAACAAGCAACATATGAAATTACAATTAGCGCTTGTGATTTGAAACATCTAAGCAATGCTGGAAAATTAAATAATTAAATCAATATTAAATTAATTAATTAAATATAATAAACAAGTTTATGCTACAAGACTAAGAAATTACTTGCACAATTTCAGTACATGTTTTAATTAATATTAACATTCATATTGATTCCATAATGAATGTTTATCAGCAGTGAGGTGAAATTACAACCACAGAGTAAATTTAAATATGTGTGCGTGCGTGTGTGCATGTGTGCCTGAATGTGTGTGCATGCGTGCGTGCGTGCGTGCGTGCGTGCGTGTGTGCAGACTGATGTTACAGGGAGTTAAAAGTGTTTGACAGGGAATAGTGCTTCTGTAAGGGCTTTAACATACATCCAGGGAGGGATTCAGATCATTACAAAGCTCTGCAGCCCTGCTACACTCAGTCCCATCACAGATTTATGATTTTTCTGAAACTGACAGCCATTAGAGAGCAAAAGAATAATACGCATTTTAGCCTTACAAAGATAAGAGGAGCAAGTGGCAAGATACAGCCATTCATCACGGCGAGCTGCAGGAGAGCTGGAACTCACGACAAGCGCGGATTAAGTGGTATATTTCATGGTCAATTAAACAAATGCAAGTATAAAACAAACACCATGCAAGGCTACCCCAAAGCCAATTACAAATAAAGTTAAGTTAATTTCTACCTTCACTAAAAATGCTAACAAGAGGTTTTATTTTCAATCCAGAGGATGGCATGTATGTGTAAAACAAAAGATTTTCAAAAAAATGTTCTATGCAGTGAGTGAATTTTTAATTGTATGGTTTATGGTAAATATTAAATTTAAGCATTGTGAACTCAAGTGAACCTAATTTCATATTTTTATTTGCAGTCAAATCAAGTATGAATCTTCAAAGTGGAACGTTTTAGCAATTTTTAGTAAATATTCATCAGAGATTATCTACAATTAAACATAATTTCAGTGAAGACAGAGATTACATAATAGAACAGATTGGTAAAAAATTTTAATTATAAATGTATAAATGAATAATACACATATGCATGCACATAAAAATCAGTAAAAATAAAAACAATGACTACTGTAGCTGGAGGCAACAAGCAGGTTTAAATGTTCCTTTACAGATTTGAAAGAACTAAGAATGCGTTTACTGGAAAATGGAGTTGCCATGGAAACAAGGCCTATATTTTGTATTTCTTGTGCAGGTAGTTAACCAGTGTGCCATGGATGTGACGAGGGCTTGGGTATGTGAGTGAGTTCACTCTTTAAGCACGGACTACACTGTGCTACATTGGCTGCTAAATAGTCTCTCTCAAATGGTTTCTTTTCTCTAACATACCGGCTCATGTAGCGTCCAGAGCTTCTCGGCGGAGCTCTTATGAGTAAATGTAATATTAGTAACGTGAGCCAATGCAAATATGGGAGACACTAAACTGGTGCTTAAGCTCACTGAAGAAACCATTACAGAAGACAAGGACAATCAGTGAGGCTGAAGAGCTTGGCGGAAAACTAGGAGGAAGAGCAGATGAAGTAGCAGCACAAGTGCAGTCAGGGGAGCCAACAAGGACGACCCAAGAAGTGTCATACGTCACCTCAGACTCGCTAGGCTGAGGCTAAGGCGACTTGCTAGGTGGCTCAGCTGTGGCACCACATCGCAGCTAACAGTTTAACACCAGTTGGGAGGAGAAGAACTACAAGCTCGACATGTAAATACAATTTCACTCTTTTTCTGCTTTGGAAAGCAGGCAAGACAAAATGGTAATTGTTGTTACACAAAGAACTACCACAGGAACAGGAGAAATAAATGTTTTGGAAACCACCAAATACACTTCCATACAACTACATCAAATTGTTCGTACACTGAGGAAGGAACGGTAGCCATTTTGTTATGTTTTGTCTGGGCAGTCTTATTAAAACCACACATAATGCTGAGGATAATGAACCTGAGAGCAAAACACAGAGCATTGTGGGTAATAAATATGGACTGCCCCACAGCATTTTGTCCGTTAAATTTCATTTTGGCAAAGTGCCAGGCCAGTCCTGGATCACTCCCTGGCACAAAATCAATGTTTATTATTTACAGGATGAAGTCAAATCCACCTGGTGTGAAAGTGTTATTAAAACAGTAAACACAATGTAGTGATAGTACAAGTGTCCAGGTACTGCAAATGTCCTTTTGCTACTGGATTAGGCAGCTTCATTTTAACTTTTCTCTCTCAGATGTAAATTAATTGAGACATAAATACAGGTACAAAAATCCTGAACTCATTTCCAATTTTTACTTATGCCAAATGACAATGTAATGACTTGTCTGTTTACAATAGAATCAAAGTCTGGCTATAATATATTGAGACAGATGTGTATCATAATGAGATAAGGAGGACTGCACCAAATTTTTTAGCTAAATTAAATATATTCTTTTAATGGCATTTTCATATCCCAGTATTACACAGAAGCACAGCTCTGAATGTAAATGGATATTACGCCATGTAAGTCTCCAAAGTCACATTCTAGGATAACTGTAATTATAATATGTATAATTAAAATAGATTCTATGAAACTCAGAGTCCATCTAGGAATTGCTTTGTTTTGCATTGTTGTATTCAGGCAGACACAATGCGCACACGTGTACACACACACGCACACACACACACACACACACACACACACACACACACACACACACACACACACACACACACACACACACACACAGGTGCAATACACAGCCACTGCAGGCAACTGGCTACACAAATTGTATGTAGCATATAGAGATGTTACCATTTTTGTTTTTTATTATAAGGTAGGCTATTTATTTAAATGCATTATGATCTGCTGTTACTGCTATTTTTTGTCTTCTGTCTGTCCATAGTTTTTGTTTCCTCCCCATGTCTGTGTCCTACCCATGTCTTAGGCTAAGGCCTTTACTGAGAGAGTCACAGAAGAGATGCTATACCTGTACATGTGCGGACGGACAATAAAAGATCTGGAATCTTGAGTGCATTCAATGCAACAAAGCATTGCTTTAGCAGAGAATGCGGAACATAGGAAGCGTTTATAATTTGAGATAAACACGCATTCAGAAAGCCACATTTAGGTGGAAGTTGTACGCCATGTGAGACGGACACTGGAACAAAGGCTATAATTGCCTCTGCATTAAACTGTGTGAAAGCGTACCAAGTAGCCAATCACACCTTGCATTCGCATTTAATTAGCAAGTCACAGTGAGGTTCTGTATCATGTTAGAGAGGGGAAGGGGAGAGAGGAAAGAATAAAAAAAAAAAAAAAAAAAAAAATTTCCCCGCTGTCTTAAACTGTTCAAATTCCGTCGTGTTAATGCAAATGAATTTGATATCACTTGCAAATTTTTTTAGTATTAATAATTTATCAATTAGCGTACTGAATTTTACACCAGTGGGTGCACTTGTGGCTTTTCCCATCATAAACTTTAAATACTCTGAAGTGCACCGAGATTTACATATTGAAGAACGCAGATCCTAAGCTTTTACACAGTATAGTAAAAACGACTGAATTCACACTTTCATATTCACTGAAAGACTGTGCAGTTGGATGTCTGTGCTCAGTCCTTACTTTTGACAAATGAGTCTCTAAAGAGTTGAGCACATTTTCAATGGCACAATTTGCACTGGGAACCTTCCATCAGTTGACGCTGTAGGTCATTGTTAGCTTGTCCTGTGCATCTCCTGGGTACAAGTTTTAAAAAGTGTACCTTTTGTTGAAACATCCAACACTTTAAATTATATCATACTCTCTGAGTAGGATCACAATGCATGATTTAAATTTTTTTGTGTGGGGGGGGGGGGTCAGGTTTGCCTCGTCAATAATATGAACGATTTATAATGTCATAATCGCATGTAAAGGCACATATAGGCAAGTAACAAACAGCAAAGAATGCACAAAACTTAAGAACAAAACCAAAGCTGTTTGGTATGGCTGTATTTGCTAGCATCCAAATTAAGTAATTTATCCATTTTTTTGCTAGATGTGTGGGCAACAGTACAGAAGTAATAAGCTTCCCCTTTAAAGGATGAAAGAAGTTTAATCATTCATTTAGTCATTTGCAGCATTTTCAAAAAATTGATCCAAAGTCAAAGGGTGGGAGGGCTGCCTATAGCACATAACACAAAACCACAATGAACGTAAAGCTGACAGAAGTCGACATGATGCTCAATCATCTCAGTAAACATCTCTCAGACAACTCAGAAGAGACCTTGTCCACATTAAAACTCAGTCTACCGCTGACCCCATGCTGCTTTGACAGCATGTCCCTCAAGTCTTCCCACGCAAAACGGTGATACATGATCAAGTTTACCTTGAGCTGACCAGTAACCAGGAGACGACATTTGTCTTTAAAATAAACTCAGCCTGATGTGGTCTCAGAAGTTTAACTCTGCATTATCCACCCAATTTCATTTCTGCTCGTCCTTTAAACAGAACACTTTCCTTAGGACCAATCAAACAGCCAAAGGCCTGTCCATTGAGGAACATTTATTACAGTGTCCACAAAACAGTAGCGTACCATTCGGCAGGGTCTGCAACCAGTCAATAAAATAAGACTGAGCCATGGTGTCAGACATGCACTCAAAGAAAGTGTGGTAAAGTTTTATAACAGGGAACCAGGAATATAATCACTAATGACAACTGCATAGTCAGCATATTTGTAATTACAATCATTACCTTTAAACCAAACACTGTTTTGAATGCGATTACTGGAAGCCTATTTGCAGTACAAGTATTATCATATCCAGCTCTAACTTGGCATACATTTCCTTACATTTTCATCTGCTCTCATGATTACCAATGCAATTTAGCTGTAAGAAATTTCTTAACACAAAAACAGCATCCACAAAGACAAAGAAGCCTCCCTTACACAAATGCAATTAACGTGGTACAACGACAAAAGCAGATACCTCATGTAAATTGCACAATGTATGCTCTGCATTTATATGATAATCGTATATTAAAAGGTTTGGGCTACATCAGGAATGAAAGCAGCACTGGTGTCCTGCCTAATTAATCTAACGAACCCAGCAGAACTGTGTACAGCAGCACCACAAGGTATGTGGCTTGTCAAAAAAAGCAGGGCGGTATCATTATCTCCTACTGTTAAACTCCAATTATGTGACCGGGCCCCTATCACTCAGCGAGATCAACACTGCACTTGCATTTAGAAATACATTCCAAGATAACAGAATGTATCCCATAACTTCAGTAAGATATACATCAAACATCTATTACTATCCTCTACCAGCAAATGAGGAATAGGGGACCTTGGAGCATTTTATCACAGATGCCAACAACGGGGTCTCCTAAGTGCTCATCCAGCACACGCAAGCCTGCCTTAGGGCACACACCCGAACGCTCGTTAATTTGCATCTCACTATTTATTTCTGCAAATGGATGAAACTCCCTTCAAAAAGCAAAACCTGTTTACTTCCTGCCTGTTTGCATTACTGCACCAGTACGCGACTGTATTAACATGAATGTTTTGCCATCACTGACTTTCAGTCTTTGTTGCCATAGAAACTGCAATACAAATACCAGTACCTGAGTAATTTGCACTCTACCGATAGCAAGAATTTCTGCCAAGCACGTCTGTTAAAGGCATGCAGTGCAGCACCTGACTGGACCAAATTAGCATATACCATTAAAAAAAAAAAAAAAAAAAAAAATGCATGCTGCTGTTTGGCTACAATGCTAATTAATTCCCATGTGATTACACAAAACTAAATTTTACCTTGTTGTTCAAGGCAGCAAATGGGGGGGGGGGGGGGGGGGGAAGAAAAAAAATAAAAATAAAGAAAAATGTAAAACAAGGCATAAAATTTAAAGTAAAAAAAGAAAAAAAAAAAATTGACCAAAGTGGCCGACAC
>JABJVR010000029.1:6900621-6921638 GCA_025773905.1 Chitala chitala
CACACTCACACACACACACACACACACACACACACACACACACACACACACACACACACACACACACACACACACAGGTGCACTCACACATACACATACATATGCATAGATGAGAGGCAGAATTGTAACCCATGACCCAAAAACAAGTGTTATATACTATCTACCAAAATGATATATATACAATTCTATTTGCACATGTAACTTCAAAATCCAAAAATAGCCTTTAAATGAAAATAAGGTTATTTTAGCAAAAATACAGATGCATAGGTATATTCAATGCATTTATTACCAATTACCCCTGGCAATGGGTACAAAACAGGTTGTGATATCTCTCAAAACCCTGACCTTCTTCTACAGTAATAACACAGTATACAGATTTTTTCTTGTTCTGTATAGGGCTACAGTAAAAATAAAGGAGACTTCACAGTTCATCCAATTGTCAGATTGCTAACTGTAACGATATGAAAGGGGCAGAGAAGCAGGATCCTTTTGTGCAGGGTTACACTTTTATTTTGGACCAAACAACAAGGAACATCAGGCAGAAATCGAGTTCGTGAAGACAGGCACAGGTCATGAAGCCAGTGGAGTTACCATGAGATGTAGACTGGGTTGAAGCAGATGATGGGATGGACAGGTAGGTAGGACCAGGATCAGGCAGCCACGAACAGAGGAGAAAGATGAGAGACAGGTAAGAGTATGAGGTATGCTCAGCAATTCGCATGTGCTCAAAAATACCTTGCAAAGTTCGTGAGTGAAGTTTGATTCGGAAATCCCTTCTGTGAGATTAGCTGCAGCTGTAGCCACTAAGGACGGGTATGTGACACTTATTGCTGTATATGTTATGGCTGATATGGACATGTTTAACGAATGCAATTACACCACAAAGGACTCAAAAAACGCCTTAATGGCACAACTACGCCATGTTTAGTTTAACAGCTAAATGGCAAATAACCCAACAGAGGTAGAAATGCCCAAATTTTTAAGTAATAAAATAATTTGATTGTTACAGTCAACAGCGCAAAATCATTGAGAACAACATAAACTCTACATATAATTCACAACACTCACCGCTGTCACACGACAGCCCAGACTCATAAATGATGCAAACGAGGCAGCTGCTCAGGGTACCAACACAAACACCAAAGGTCACGATGCACACCAAGCACTTATAAACACTCATTCACGAACAGAAAACTAATTGTAAACACAATAAGGTGAGGTTATTGCCATATGCTGTCCAAACCCAAAACGACATGAAAACAAACTCGACCTAAACAACAAAACAACATTCATTACAACAGCCAAAAAATAAGCTTTTCACTAAATGGCAAAGCAGTGACTGAGAGTCACACCTTTTCGGAAAGAAGGAGAAAATCATTAACCTAAAATACCCACTTATTTCGTATTCCAGCCATAAAAATACACAGTTTACAAATATACATTAATTTGTATTTTGTCCTGCTGTGTTTCCTTCTCCCGCTATGTTAAAAGAAAAAGCTAAAAATAAAATAAAAATATACAAACAATAAAAGACAAAGGCAATGCTTTATTCCCCAGCACTCTTCAACCCAACACCTACATCCTGCTAAGCAAAATGTATGGTATACATAACATTACAATCAGGTTTTTTTGTCACTGTGTACATATATGTCACAACAAAATTTGTTCTCTGCATTTAACCCATCCCCCTGGGGGGAAGCAGTGGGCAGCCACATGCAGCACCCAGGGAGCCAGCGCTGAGTGTCTTACTCAGGGACATGCCTGGAGGCTGAGAATTGAAGCAGGAGACTTCTGCATCCCAGCCTGATGCTCTACCCATTGAGCCACCAGGCTACAAACATGACGAGGCTTGAACATCTCAGATCAGACATGAAGTAACTTATATAAGTATTTGAAGATATTCTTGATCCCATGATTATCATAAACTGACACCGCACATAGTCAGTGCGCTTGATAAGGTAGTAACTAATACTGAGACTCAGGTTCACTATACTTAGGTTTGGTTTGAGTTTTGGAATTAGTTTTTGGGTCTGCACTTGGGTCCTGTCGTTGATTAACAGCATCTAACTGTATGTGTTCACAAATAAGTTTGCAAATCCCTTCTGCGCTCTCTGTGCAAAATGGCAATATTTTGTGCATTCTTGCTTATACTATCAGCATGTTCGGAATTGAGTTGTGTCCATTTGCACTGCAAAGAAACAACACTGACACTTAACAAATTATAGTTCTGAATTGCGTAAGTGTGTGAACTGCTGCCTGAGGCCACCATCTGTCAGCACCTTGACCTCTCTTTCCTGTGTTCATACCAGCATGTAGCAAGACACGCTACCACAGGACAGACATGACAGTTAACGTGAGCAGTATTAAAACGACACACAGGATGAACCGTCTTGAGGTACATGAAGACTGCCCTCAACAGATAGCCAAGGCTACTAATGCATGAAAAATAACATTATACAGTTTACTTAATATTAACCAACCTACTCCAAAGGGCAGTTAGCAGACCTTTCTGAGCAACGAGACATTTACCTACACATTTTATTGCTGTGGCACCACATCGCAGCTAAGGTTTTGTTCCCTTCTACTTTCATTTGTCAGCTTTTTTCAAATCTTTGTAAATGGAAAATTGGGCAAAAATACAAAGACATTATGCCAGCTTTTTGCAATTAATTAAAACGACAGTTAAAAGGTTGTCCTAAGTGTTAAAAAATGTGCAAATAACTTAGCACTATAAGCTGTTTTCAGTTGATTTTCTGTTGTGTTTCCACTGGTCTCACATGTTAAACAAATGCACAGAAACAACGTTCAGCCCACCAGAACTCGCTGCCATTGACCAAAACTCACTGCCATTGACTTTTTGTTCATTACAGCAAATCCCCCTGGTTGTTTCCTTTATATTTGTTATCTGCACTTATCATTTCAGCAACAATGTTAATATTAATTGTTTGTTGCTGTATATAAGATATCAGTGCTGTGTAAATTACTTTGAAAATATAATCTTTTACTGATGACAAATTTACTTGCTATAAATTTAATTAATAATGTTATCTGTTGGTTTAATAAAAAAAAGTGTAATCTAATTATTTTTGAATTACATATTGATTGGTTTTTACTTGGGGTTTATTGGGTTTTATTTTTGGTTATTAGGGTAGAGACAGCAAAACATACCTTTAAATGTTTCTTAAGGTGTATCAGGAGTGGAAACCTGGAACGATTCCAAAAGCCCGTGACTGACAGGGTCCCTCAAAAATTAGAACAGAGAGTATTATGCTAACATACCAACTAACATAATATCTTTCATGGGGCTCTGAGTGGAATCTTTCAATGTGTATGTTCTTCATACGTTCTTCATGCCTGTTCATGTTTTCATTTTTAGTACATTCTGCATTCATATTTTTTAATCTCCACTTTGTTCTGTTTCTTCCCATTAGATGAATGTGTAGTGTTGTGTAATGTTTCATTGCAAACCAAACAGAAACATATTAATGACCTAATTAAATGTGTAATAATTAGATGATTTGTGTTCGTAGTGTTATATCCATCCATCCATCCATCCATTATTTAACCGCCCATCCTGTTGCACTAGGCCTGCAGCCTCATAGTGTACATCACACTAATTCATAGGTAGATTGTTATGCAGGTGTTTCACACTGGTTTTGTGATATTTGTGAAATTTGGCATGTGATTTTTGTATGGTCTGCAGACATTTCAGTTTTTTATCTACATTTTGTCAGTTTAACAGGAATTAACAATGTTGAGTGATCCCTATGCCAAATTCACTGCACTACATACTTCTAAACAATATCACTACATAGTTTTAAATAATATCACAATATATATTTTTTGTCTCTGTGTCTGTTAATTCATACACATTTATTGTCGGAGTTGAATTTGCTTATTTTTTATTTTGATAAAACAACTATAATTTTGGGCTATAAGATAACTCAATCCTTTATCAGTCGCACAACAGGAAAATTCTTAAATAAAATGAAAAGGACCAAAAAATTTCCAAATGTGAAAAGCAAATCAACATACATTGCATCAACAACTGTTTGGCCACAAAGTTAACCACCCATAAAGCATATTATTGGTTTTATTATTATTATTAGTTTAATGAAAGGTCTGAAATATCAGATGGCCTCTCCCTGCATCCATACAATGTCATTTCTGAGATATTGACTAGCTTGTAACTGTCAATCTTTTGAGATATGTGTATATAAAGAATTTGGGAGAAGGCATCTCTCTGTAAAAAACATGGTTTTGGTGCTGCTATAATGAAATAAATCTACAGAGTGATAAAAGAAATCAATGAAACATGGCGGTCTGCCATGACCTACAAAGCCAGCTAATAAAATTTTAGCGATAAGGATTTATTTCAATATTATTTTCACATTTTTATGAATACAGTTAACAAGCCATTGTTACCTTCTCAGGTTTTGCGTGTGTGATGCAATCTGAAATGAGACTTTTTTTGCCGACTAGAAAAAGCCCATGAGAAGGCCAGTCTCTTAGAGACTCGGAAGCGCAGCAGAACAGGGCACACTGACCCCACTCTGCATGCTCATGTCGCCCTGCCCCTGTGGGTACACGCTGACATTATGTTCGTTCAGCATGCCATTTGGCATGGGCAGCCGGACACCCTTCTCCGTCTGAGCGCAATATACCCAAACAGCTGAAAACACATCATTTGGGCAGTTTTCATATATCTACGCAACATCCCATCCAGTGCAATTTCATTTCGTGAGGAGCTACAGTGTTCATTACAGAATGCCTCTTCACTTAAAATCATTTAAATGTGTGACTAAATATAATTTTTAATGTCAGTTTTTTATGGCTGTGCACAATAGTTACCACCATCCTTTTTTTTTTTTTGCTTCCTCCATTGTTCATTGTAACAAAAACAAGTTTGGGAGGAACAAGACTGGTAACGGCATGTAACGTGGTACAGCATGTAATGTGAAAGCAGCAGGAGTCCAGCTGAGAACAGGGTGATGTGTGCAGAGCTCACCTGCTCTAAATAGGCCTGCAAGGAAGAAAGACAGCTCAGGTGACACTATACTGCCTATACTATGGGGACACTATATGGCCTTGTGTTTTAGGCTGTGATCAAACGTTTGACTCTTATCCCACCTACTGTGTTCAGCCCTTTCATGGCCTCTGCATTCCAGAACAGAACAGTCTATGTATTACTGGTATTGTGAGCAAGGAAAAAGTGATTGAAAATGGATGGATGGATGGATGAATCAATTATTATAATATATACAAAAACCTGAACATTAATTAAAATCAAAACGAAACGTATGAGGGTAAGCAGACTGACTGGTGAAATAGGGAAATATATTCGATAAGCAAGCTCCGTGGTCTCAAGAACAAACATTGCATTGCTATGGGTTTACAAAACTACAGTCAAATGATTAAAACAGATTATCTAAAACAAAAAGCCTAGAAACAGATGAAAGTGAAATATTTGCACATATATCTGTAGCGACATAATTTAAAACTGAAATACCAGCTCTTATTTCATCATACTGATATGAGCATATGTTTGTAGAAAGTAAAGCATGAATAATTTCAGAATGTTCACTGATGAAAGAATTAATGGGGATTTTTGTATCCTGATAAGAAAATACATTTATTACACAAATTTCATATAGCAACCATATTTTTTGGAGTTCAGCTTCTGTTTAAATTTATAACAGCAATAATACAAAAATGATACATTATATGCTGGCAGTTGAAAAGAACTGCTAAAAGGTTCTTATTTGGTTATATTGACATGCATTTCAAAAATGAATTATGTACTGTTGAACCTTACCGACTACAAGAAACAAAGATCTACAGACCTGTCAAAACCCTTTGACAATGTTTGCATTTCCTAGCTCCTGTCGTAACAGTCAGACTGTAACCCCAGAAAGCTTTCATGGTAGCCCTGATTAATTTAAAGGAACACTGATACATTTAGAGGGTTTCTCCTGCAATGTTTCCTTCTTGTTTCTATGAGTCAGTCTAAACAACACAAGGCAAAGTGAGTAATTGAGGCACACACAGTGCCAGCTTTTGGTACAGTGTAACCTAGGTGCCCAAGGGCTTGGAAAAACATGTTGTTGACCATCTCTGCTGGACTGGAGTTAAACACCTTGTCCTCTTTGAACCAAGGGCAGCAGTTTGTGAGAGAGAATTTTGTACTTTGGCAGCAGATAATGGGTGGAATATGCATGCCTTAATTACTACCTACTGTGTAGGGTTAACCAACACCTAAAATGAGGGGCTGAATTGCAGCAATGTGGGGAGATGGAAACCTCATTGACTTATCAACAGACACCCTTATTGTCCATGCTATAGGAATATGCAAGCATTAGCACAGTCTTCCAGTTCAGCGGTAAGTTCCATCTCTGCAGGGTCAGAAAAGAGTATAGTAGCATAATGCTAATGCAATTGGTATGTACCTGACACTTTGAGACAGGCTTTAATAATAGATTAAACATCAGGCCCTGTTTGTATTGTTATAACTATGAAAACTGCCCTGTCCAGCAGGGAGTCTCTTCAAGGAGGAGAGGAACCCCATGGGAAAGGTCTCCAGCTCTGTATACACTTGATCAGTGAACAATCCAGTCCCACATTTGTGAGCTCATAATATGCAGCTGACTCGACTGACACGTGACATTATGAAAAGTACAGGTACTAGGCAGTATCCAAGCTCAGTACAAGGTCAGTACATATTCAAGTTCAGTGTACAGCTAAGAAAACATCTATTATATAGACTTTTACATTTCCTGTATGGGTGTTACACTATAAGGATATTGACTTTTTGGCTGTTTCTACTCTTGGCGACCCAAAACTGTTCAGACTGTTGACTTAATCTCGTGCCCCCAATATTCACAGGTCTTCAGGTGATCTGCTAGCCTCGAGTTGAAAATGTCATGGTTGTTACTGTAAAGCAATACTGGGGATGTAACTGAGGACTTTGAAAGGCAAGTAAATTAACATGTCCTGCACAGTACACAGATCTCTTAGAGATTAATTTTTTTCCTTAGCAAACAGGTAGCTGCTAGGTTATGTCTATTGTGATTCAGATTGTGCTACAGACATTTTACAACCCAGGGAAAAAGATGTCATAATGGACCAGTTTTCTAAGGTATGTCTGTCTCTTTTGGTACACCAGCATCAATAAGAGGTAGCTGAGCTGTTTTTGATATCTTCAGTGCTACAGTTTCAGACAGGAGTACCAAGCTTGCTTCCAGGTTTTGGAATGCATTTTGTGATTGTTTTGGGGCCACAGTCAGCCTTGAATCTTAGTACCACCCCCAGGTTTATGGTCAAACTGAGTAGCTGAGTCAAGAATTGATAAGGGTTTTTTAGGATGTATATTTCTGTTAACCATTCTGATCGGAGGCCCCAAAGCCAGAATAATACACAAGTCCCTTAGTAACTCTGAGGCTCACTCTCTTTTAGCCTTAGCTAGATAATCAGTAGTCTTACCTCCTGTTTAAATTATTGGCAAACCATTACTACCTGTCTAGGTTTTCAGCAAACTATTACCTATTATTTTGTTTACCATGAAATAGATCATAATACTTTGGCATTCTTTCCAATCAATCAAAATATACCCATGTACAAATAAAGGATGCATTACTGAAACCAAAAGACTCCATACAATGAATGCACCAACTGTAACCACAGACCTCACCAAACAGGTTTTAAGTGAAGATCATTAGCAAAATTAACAGTAATATCCCATTGGTATGTGTGACTTATAGGCCAAGAAAGAGCATTCGCTCACACTCACTCACTCTCTCTCTCTCTCTCTCTCTCACACACACACACACACACAAATCTTTGGTTTCAGTAAAATAAATTTTTATCTAAAACAACTGTCTTTAAAACTTAAAAAATACACTAATGATCAATATTACTTTAACATTTAGTGTATTTATTTATCTATTTTTTGTTTTTTTAATTTTTAAAACATGAACTGAATGAATTTACTCAGAATTTAAGGTTGCACCAGAGTACCATGTTTACTTATACCATATCATTTGCATAACATACTCATTTTAAGCTAAATTCAGAACACAGCAGGAAGAAACGAACATTAAAAGCTGTGCGGCATAATTACTGACATTATTAGGTTCAGGACAATGTCTGCATCATACAGTTTTCCTTTTAGTGGTGAGTGTGATTCTGAGCAAGTAGCCTTGTCTGGCACCAAACATCTGAGAAAAAAACAACTCATGGAGAAGTAACAGGGAGAGCATCTTTCAGGAGAGCAGGCATACAATATGACATTCGTGTTTATCAGGGTTCCCACAGTTACTATTTCTTTGCTCTAACAGGAAATTCCAAGTTATTACACTGAATATATCTAATTATGTGATCCTAATATATCTTCACTGTGGATTACATAAATGACTCTGTTTCTTTGGTTATTAAATGAGATCTTGGCCAAGGTAATGAAAGCCACTAACTGGGCATATGTTCCTAAATCATTATTTATCTGTAAAACATTGTGGAAAGACTATTATGATCATAATTTACCCTAATACATGACACAAACTCGATAATGTTATTTTTCGAGGTGCATTGGAGCTGAACTGATTTTATGCTTAATCACACATAGCGGCAAGTCATTTGAAACACAATAAAGACAAAAAAAAAAATGTAATGAAGTTCTTCAGTGCTTGACAGGAACCTGGTTTTTGTTCAGAAATGCTATGCAGATTTATAACAAACACAATATTGTGCTTACAATTATTTATTCTCTGATCCTTTTCTGGAACATTTGTCAGTGAATGAGTCTGCTCACTTGAGAAATCAGAAATTGTAAAACTTAGCAATGTTTCATTTCACAATTGGTTGTTCCGCTGATACAAAAAAATATGCAGCGCACGCACACACACACACACACACACACACACACACACGCATATATATATATATATATATATATATATATATATTCTGTCTAGTGACATCAATGTAAAACAGCAATAAGAGTCTTGCCAAATGCAACAGTTTCCATACCTTCCCCTGCAGCTATGATGTGTCTATTGTACACTTTCCATAGAAACAGAAGCGACAGCTGCCAGGGAATACAAGATAAAGCTAATCTGCTAATGACATTGGTAGAGAAGAAAACATAAAGAGAAAGATGCTACGTCAGTTTTCTAATGAAAACACTCTATAGAGCAAAAGGAATTCACAGTTTCAAATTATTTGAATTGTTACTGTAAATGAAATCCTGTACTAAACACACATTAAAACATTTCCTTGTCCTTCCAAGTGTTGTCCCACTACACATGTGCTGGCACCCAGTTAACAATCCACACAAGATCAGGACAGGTTTTTATGCCCTTCCCAACTCAACCCTCCCATTTTACCCTGGCTTGTTAACAGAACCAGCTGGGACTTGAACCCACACCTTGAGAGGGGATGAAACAACAGTACTAACAACTGGGCCACCACATTTCTAATTTATTGCAACTCTTAAAGCCCCCAAGCCATGAATAGACCAGAAAAAAGTATCTCAACAAAGATATGTTTTTATCTTCTCCAATAAAACTGTAACCTATAGCAATTACAAGCAATATATGCATTTCATTTAGCAACTATTTAATTAAAAAGGCTTAGACAATATCTAACTAACTCAATTTCCCATCATTTAGACATACTTTCCCTAAATGCATACAAAAAACGTGACTATCTCTAATTATACGTTAATTGTTTCATAAATACATTAAAGCTGCAAAAGCAGACTACTTTCCACTTTACTTAAAGGTACATTTTGTATAAAGAACAAAAGACTGAATGACAAACAAAGTAAATTTAACTCATTGCTTGCTTTGCTGCGGGTTTTACAAACACAATTATCCAAAGAAGGCGCTCTATAATATCGTTTCCTTTTATTCAAAGGTCAGAGCAGGTGCAAAATATGAAACATTAAATGAAATAAATAAAAATATTACCTAATATATTTAAAAATGTTTGGGTCAGGTGCATGACTATACACAGAAAAGCCATACACCCACAGCGCATTCCTGTTGATCTGAGCGCATTGAGAAACAACAGATAAAGTATTCACCAATCTGCCTGCAGTTTAACACACATCTCACATGGAATTCCAACATTATTAAAGAGGTAATTTTAAGTCTGAAAATCACACTGTCAGTTTGTTTTGCCAAATGTAAAAAAGAGAATAATGATGCACCCAAGACAGAATCAACATCATAAATATGCAGGAGAGATTTAAAATATGTACTACGCCAATAACCTTGCAATCAGGTCAGCCCACAAGCTGAAGGCAGAAACGAGAAAGCTGTATTGTTTATACAGCACAAACATGGGAACAGACTGCCACTCAATTTCATTCAGTTTGTTATAAAATTTACTTTAAAAAATTCTTTAAGTAATCGCCTTGAAGCACCAAAGAACTTGAACAGTAATTGTGATCAATGCAATGACATAACTCCATATTCTAATTTGCTGCTAGTCTGTTTTTATATAAACTAAGATTTTAATAAGGCTAAGTTGCACCTGTGTCAACTGAAATAATCACTTCATCTACATTCTGCTGCCTGAAACTGACTCCAATACCATTATGGTTCATTGCAGGTCTACTAAACACCTCCATACTCATTAAACTACATTTTTAATATCCTCTTACTTCTAGAATGCAACAGCAGTCAAATTCCATAAGATTGCATGAAAATGTAAATTTGCATATTCAATACATTATTAAATAATGCATACATATTGTTAAAAGAAACCCTTTTTTGCTGTAAATAACTAATTATTGTATGACGTTTGGAGTGGTTCATTTCTTCAAATAGTTGTGTGTGTATGTATGTGTGCAAGCATGCATGTGTGTATATGTGTGTACACTGTTTACATGTTCTGCTTATGAATGTGCGGGTGTCCTTGGGTGCTTTATTTTACTCCAAACTCTGGTTCAGATGGACTGGGAATCTTTGCAATGTAAAAAGGGAAAGTTGAGACAGGCTTTAGTTACCCTGAACCTGCAGGAGACAAACAACTGGAAAGAAAATGGACACGTCACATTATCTCCCAATACGTAGTACGGTATTTAACCTAATATTATTTAACCTAATATTACCTAATATTATTATTTCAGACATATTATATATATATATATATATATATATATATATATGTGTGTGTGTGTGTATACATACACTGTGTATATACGTATAGATATAAAGAGAGAGAATGATGGGCTCTTCTGTGATGGAGGGAGGGAGGGAGGGAGGGAGAGAGAGATCGTACGTGCACAAAGCTAATGATAATATACAGTAGAAATGACTGAAAAACTAATTACCAGTACGTTCCTCTTCTCTCTCCATTTATTACTATCTGTGACATGCTCATTCATAGAGATCAGTAGTTACCATCTGATAAACTTCTCTTTAATTAAAAGTTAAATTCTAGAAGAGCTAATTAATAAACGACTTTTAAATTCTCACTTTACTTTTCCCAACCTGCCATCTAGACTAATTGGTTTACTATAATTTTTCTCCAACTTGTTTCTGTCATATAATGAGCATTTTTACAACATGAATAAAATTAGATTATCACACATTTCTCACTTTATCACTGTATATGTCAAGTGCTATGCAGATGCTATATTTCATAAATGATTCTATCTTTACCCAATTTGTACCTGGGGTGTGCCAGACACCCAATGGCAATGCATGCACATATGGTAATAACAGATATCCGTTTATTGTAATATTAAACATGACAATACATCTTAGTTCATACAAGCCAGTTTTTTAAAAAGATTAAAAATTATTCTGAACATGATTTCCTCACATAAAATTGAACTGTCCAATGTTAATGCTTGATTTATATTAACGTTACAATTTTACATGTATTTGAAGCTAAAAATTCTGTTCTTCAAAAAAAACTAACATTATTAATAACAGTATGCAAATTCACATAAACTCTTCACAGTTGGTGAATTAAAGGAAGTTTCTAACTGCAGTTTAATTACTTTCTTCTTTCCACAGCTGCCTTTAAAAACATACCTTCAGCAAATCAAGTCTTTTCAGTCCCTTCTCATCCTCTTTCTGAATTTCTGAATGACAACTTGGAGCGTGCTTTTTAATAGTGAATGAAGACAGCCTGTTTTAATATGAGTACAGTGCCCTCCAGTAAAACTACAGCGGAGAATTGAAACAGTCAGCTCAGCGGCTCAGGGGCAACGCTGCTAGTCTGTATTTAATGAAGCTGTGACCCAGGAACATTTAGCTTTTGGCGTTATTTGTTATCAGGACATTTTGGAACAAGAGATTTAATATTAACCAACTGGAAACCATGAAACCGCCTTAAGGAAAAGACATGGCAGGTTACAGAACCAGAGGTGGCCCACACAGCAGTGAGAGATAAGGTCCACATTCTTCCTGTTTATGTACTATGCATCCTGAGCAAATTAGATTCAGGAAAATTTATCTTGCAAGACATGCATCTCACAGAAGGCTGTATCCCAACACATATCAGCAATATAATGCAGGCTTTCAAAAACATTCTTGAAAATTGGAATCGGACTGATTAAAATATTGACAAAAATGAAACATTTTTTTTCCTTTTTAAATAGCTCTGTTGCAACAATCTCTCATCCTTTTTAATGGAATACCTGAAACAGAATGGCACCGAGGCACAACGACGTCTGCCTGCAACCTGTCGTTCGACAGCCCGGTCGTGCACCTTTCACACATGTTAAGATTTGTTAGCATCTACTTGTATGTTTTAAGCTAACAGGTTTTATCGCATCAGCACAGGCTCTTAATCCCCGCATCCCAACAAACAGCCATTTGAATCAGGAAAAGAGGACGAATCGTAATCAGACGCTGTACACTGAACATTTCCACCTAAAAAGTCAGTCTGTGATTGGCCAAATTTTATGTCACTTGTAATTCTATGGCATTGGTCATTTGTATGAAAGTATAAAAGTAATTGTTTTATAGTAGTTACAGGGCCATTTCCCTCATTGACCTTACCATGACAAATCTTTATTCAAATTAGACTATACTTGGAATTCCACTGAATGTCTGCTATTTTTAGTTTGACACAGAAAATCATTCAACTACAATTATCTCAGACTTTAACTGTTATTATCTTGGGAGGCTGAGGTTAATGGTGATGAATTTTAAATGATTTCCCCGCCCTCCTCCCTTCTGTGGTAAGATTAAACTGTCTTTATAAAGCGTGTCCTGTAGCTTTGTAGAAACACCTCCGTTTCCCGCAGATGTCCTCTTGCCCCCCTCTCTGTTCGTTGCCCGCGAGGTCAAGCGCGACACGCATATCTGAAAGAAGTCCCACCACCAAAGTCATGTGAAACATGGGCCTGTTCTTTGCTTCACATACCTTGTAAAAATTGCCTAAAGTTCCATACCTTCTAACAGGGAGGAATTCAGATGAGACGTCAGCCCCTATTTCCAATTTCCCATTGTTTTTGAAAACAAAAAGCTCGTCATTGTGGCACATGAATAATATAAGGACTACACCATATGAAGTATGATATGAATGAGCCTGTGTATTTGTAGACACACACTGTAATGACACTCTCGCAACACCTGGGGTTCAAGCAGAATTTCATTTGTGTAAGTGTTCCTGGTGTGAGGTGCAGAATGCATTAAGAAATGATGCGTGCTCAAAACATGACATCATTCTTTACATAATGACTGCAGGGTGAGTGTCTTCAGTCAAAATAAAAAAAAACACTGGCGATAGATGGGCATATCTCAGTCATAACTAAAGTCATTAGCCTTCCAGCACTGACTTCATCACCTACATATATCTGTCAGGCTCATGCACGTGCACTGCCATTCCAGCCACTCTCATGCTAACATAAAGATGCTTATATACTCAGAGGCGAGAGAGAGAGAGAGAGAGAGAGAGAGAGAGAGAGAGAGAGAGAGAGAGAGAGAGAGAGAGTTTGATATAGGTGAACACCACTCCCCAATGTGACAAACGTAACAACGGTCTAAAATATTGGGAGGGGCCATATTGTCACTCTTGTTTCCATCGTTCTTTGCTCAGATATATTTAAACACAGTGAACGCACCTGCTGCTTGGTGTCAGTCTCCCACATTATCTTTGCAGTGAATCATTTCAGACTGAAATCAGAGTGTTTTTAAAAATTGTTTCCCCCTATTATTTGAAAGGTACCAAAGAATTTGTGTTCATCACTGTGATCCGAACAGCAGCTCGGCATGCTGTAATGCTGCCTTTTAATGATGACGTCGCTGTTCTCAACAACACGGCGCGGAGCCGCTGTGCTCGACAACACGGCACGGAGCCGCTGTGCTCGACAACACGGCACGGAGCCGCTGTGCTCGACAACACGGCGCGGAGCCTCTGTCCTCGACAACACGGCGCGGAGCCGCTGTGCTCGACAACGCAGCATGGTCCTTAGTGTTCCAAGTGAGATGCCACCTATTCACAAGCACTTCTTACATGCATGCGCACATTTCTATTCAGTAAAAGTATTATTCAAGTATGAGTGACCTCATTAATATTTTACACACACACACACACACACACACACACACACACAATATAATCGATTTAAATAAAATGAAAGGTTCATCTCAAAGAAAGGCAAAAACATGCCTCTTAAGTACCGTTGTGTCAAACTGACAATTGAATTAAACACATTTGCAAGTATAAATGAAACTTGAAAGTGAAAGGTAACATAATTACTGCAAGTAGCCAAAGTCAGGAGATTAATCATTACAAGCAGACATGGCATAAAAATCAAAGAGAGGCTGTTTTAGTTCTGCAGTACATCCAGGCAGTCTACAGCAATGCTCCCAAAACAAGGTTTCGAAAGGTAGTTGTGCGCTGCTGGAAATCTGCAGATCATTCATCTTTGTCTTTAAAGCGCAGCTTTGCACTAGCCTTGTTGTTGCCAAAGTTAATCTATTTTTTTCTTTTTTTTTAAGGTGTGTGTGGTATACAATATTGTGTAGACCGTAGTGTTTCGCTGATGCACTTATTAACAGGAGGTTTGCATTAGCACGTTACCCCTAATAAAGCATGGGCTTGGAGCTCTAATGGGTATTAGTTTAAATCCACCAGGCCATATAACGTGGAGAAGATCAAATTTTAATCGAGTGTGAGTTTTCATCACAGTTATTAATAATCTTACCTTACTCTAAGCTTTCTTCAAGGTAGGCATTCAGTGTTATGATTAATTATCTTGGTTTGTTTATATTTGAAAAATTAATCAGATTTTCACCAGCCATACTTTACATACCTACGTTCAACTTGACTTATATACTTGTTAAATGTGACTTTACCTATGATTTTAACATTTGACATTTAAAATAAAAATGTCAAATGAGTACTTCCTAGCTCTGTAAATCATTTTCAGAAGTTCCTAGTTTATTGAAATGTGGTATGCCAACACACACAAAATGTTTGGGATTGAACCAGAAATTAATTAAAATAATGGTACAATAGAGCCATGCAGTCTTGGAAAAGACAACAAAATGTATATAATTCGTAAGGAAAAAGAAACACGCAGACATTACTATGCCAACACCCTCAGTCTCACAGTATAAATTAATTGCTTGCAGTTTCATTTTTGCAAAAAAGGGCATGTATGTTCTAACAATAAATAAATAAATAAATAAATAAATAAATGTCTTTTTGCATCTGCTTATGCTGAAAGCAGGATGTATTCTTGGCAGGGCGCACACACACACACACACACACACACACACACACACACACACACACACATATTGCAGAGAGCCAAGTTCCAAATGTCTAAATTTAAGTGTCACCAAGCCCCCGTGACAGCCACCCTGACCCATGGTTAAATAGCCGACCAGCTATGATAGAACTAAACAACAAACTGGAAAAAATACATTATTATTATTGTTTCTTCCACATTTTAACTTCTACATAATACTATATGAGAAAAAAAAACAATTACATGCTACCTTTACTAAAGGAAAAATCCAAAATTTCTCTCTGGAAATTCAATTTACACCACATCACAATTATGTATACATGATGTCTATCGATTAATCCTGACTGATGAACAGAGATAACCTCAGGCTCCTTTCAGCCGCCCTCTGTAGCTGTCTCTAAATAGTCCACAACCCATAATCCACAAGTAGTATCAAAGAGATCGGAGCACAAAGAGCCAGTCTTGTTAAACCAGCTGAGAACTCTTAATGCTGTGAATCTGGTCACAAGTGCAATCTTTGCGTTCAGTTTGAGAGAATCAAGAAAAATTAGTTTTTTAGACAGAAGAAATTACAACCCCAATTCCAAAAACGTTGGGATGTTTTATAAAATGTAAATAAAAACAAAATACCATGATTTACAAATCCTTCTTGACATATATTCAATAGAATACAGTACAAAGACAACATATTTAAAGTTGAAACTGATCATCTGTATTGAGTTTTGCAAATAAATTATTATGAATTTGATGATTGCAACACATTTCAAAAAAGTTGGGACATGGGTATGTTCACCACTGTGTTACAACACCTCTTCTTTGAAAAACTCCCAGTAAGCATTTCGGAACAGAAGACCCCAATTGTTGAAGTTTTGAAAGTGGAAGGTTTTGCCATTCTTGCTTGATGTATGTCTTACGTTGCTCAACAGTCCTGTCGTATGTTGTGCTTCATAATACGACACACATTTTCATTGGGGGGCAGGTCTGGACTGTAGGGAGCCCAATTAAGTACCTGTACTCTTTTACGAAAAAGCCACATTGTTGTAACACTTGCAGAATGCGGCTTAGCATTGTCCTGCTGGAATAAACAGGGACGACCCTTACAGACGTTTTTTCTGTATGGCTGCATATATTGTTAAAAAATCTGTATGTAACTCTCAGCATTAATGGTGCCCTCACATACATGCAAGTTACCATGCCATGGCCACTACCACACCCTATACCATCACAGATGCTGCCTTTTGAAATTCTCGTTGATAAAAATCAAGGTGGTCCTTTTTGTCTTTTGCCCTCAGGACAGAATGGCCAATACTTTCAAAACAGACCTGAAATGTGGACTCATCAGACCACAGCACACTTTTCCCATTTCATATCAGTCCATCTCAGATGAGCTCGGGCCCAGAAAAGTTGTCGGATTTTCTGGATGTTGTTTATGTATGGCTTGTGTTTTGCTCTGTAGAGTTTTAGCTTACGTTTAGAGATGTAACAGTGAACTATGTTTACTGAAGAAGATTTCCTGATGTATTTCTCAGCCTATGTTGTTTTATATTTAATAAAATATGATGTCGGTTTTGAATGCAGGGCCACTTGAGGGATTGACGATCATGTGCATTCAGTGCTGGCTTTCATCCTTGGCCTTAAATGCACAAGGATATTGCCAGATTCTTTGAACCTTTTGATAATGTTATGGACTCCAGATGTTGGTCACCTAAATTTTTCACAAATGCATATTAAGCAACATTATTTTTAAACAGATTGCCTATTTTCTCACACAGTTCTGTGTATAGTAGCAAACCTCTCCCCATCCCTGCTTTTGATGGATTGAGCCTTTCAAATATGCCACTTTCATGACTATCACCTCTTACCTTATCTGTGAAATGCTTCAGTGTTTTTTTTTTTTACTTTTTCATGGTTTCCTTGCACTTTTTTGAAACGTGTTGCAGCCATCAAATTCATAATAATCATTTATTTACAAAACACAACAGTCAATTTCAGCTTTAAATAAGGTTTCTCTGTGCCGTATTCTACTGAACATATGTCAAGCAATATTTGTAAATCATTGCATTTTGTTTTTATTTATTTTATAAAACGTCCCAACTTTTTTGGAATTGGGGTTGTATGTCTAATTCTCAACTTAGTAAAATAAATAGTAACATAGTTACAGTTAAAAATCTATTTTTTATATAACATAGTACTCAGCACAAAAAACATTAAAACCTAGTTAAAGCACAATGGATAAGACACAACAACAATAATAATGTATAAAAATTATAGAGTAAAAGATACATAGGCAGTATATGTGGAACTGCAGAGGCACTTCATGTGGCAACACTCATGACACTACAGGTGGCACTACATGTGGCAACACTCATGACACTACAGGTGGCACTACATGTGGCAACACTCATAACACTACAGGTGGCACTACATGTGGCAACACTCATGACACTACAGGTGGCACTACATGTGGCAACACTCATGACACTACAGGTGGCACTACATGTGGTGCCACATCCTTACACTTTCTGACATGTTTCCCTTTTATGTACAACTACAGTTTTAGCATTGTCATTTTATCAATAATAATTTGTTCTTTCAGTCCTTCAATATGTCAGAATCAATATTTTTCGGCATTTTTAATTTTAGAAAAAATGCACAAGTCATGGATTTTGGTTACCCAACATGTTATGTTTTCCTTTTATATACCACCATTAAAAAGCAAAGCAGTGAGCTGTTCTCTAGAACTTGCTGACTGTGTACAGCTTTGTACCACTCAGTGAATTAGTTTTTTTGTGTCTGG
Organism: Chitala chitala; assembly: GCA_025773905.1. NCBI lineage: Eukaryota > Metazoa > Chordata > Actinopteri > Osteoglossiformes > Notopteridae > Chitala > Chitala chitala. The sequence goes on from JABJVR010000029.1 coordinate 6,919,134, forward strand.
ACTCAACTGTCAATTCTTAATTCTCATGATGTTATAGTCAAGGGTCAGCTTCTAATGAATTGGATTCATATCTTCAGTTACTCACACAGATACAGCTGCTGGCAGGTCAGAACACTCTAATGGATAACATCTCTGTTCTGGTCAGTCCGGTCATTACTTCCTAACATAGGGCCCTTGATTATATCTGTAACTAAAGATATTAAGAAAATTATTATTCCGGAGACTACACTGGAAACAGCTCAGCTACCATCACTGGAAAATTTATATCACAAACCCAAGTTCAAATTCAGCTTGTTTTAAAATTTCTTTTTTACAAATTTGATTGCGATATTTAGTGTAGCTAAAATGAAAAGTTTATACTTATTAAAGAATAAAATAGATAGTCCAGATTAAAATATAAATATGTGTATAACTAGTAACAAATAAGAAAAACATTATAGCATGTTTAATACTTACACTTTATAACATATCAAATGAAAAATGCATATATTAAAAATAAAAAACAATAATAAAAAACAATTTTAAAATCTAGCAAAATAGTGAAAATCCATGATGAAAGGCTTAGCTTTCATCAAATTAAATTTTACTGAGCGATATTTCACAATAAACTTGCAGCCCTATCAAATGCATTCTGAATGCTTTGATCTCACAATAAATGAGTATATTTAACAACAGTAATCATGTAACAACAACTAATGATGACACACTGCTAAACCTCTACAGGTTCATAGCTAATTAGCTTGTTAAACATGCATGTAAACTCAGAAATGTTTTTTTGCAATGCATTCTCTCTTTACTCCCATTTTTTGGTCCAATGCAGTTGTGATTAGTCAAAAGTTTTTTTTTAATAAAGTGTTTAACTTAAACATAAAAACTTATCAACATGAGAAAAACTGAAGATGTTATCCATACCTATATGTAGCACACCATTGCGATCTTGAGTGATATGTGTATATAGTTATTTAGAACGTACTAATTCAGAACACACTTTGTCAATCACACAGGATTAAAAATGAGCACATTAGGGGGACAGCACAGGTAGGACGGTCCAGAGACAAAGAGAGAGAGGCGAGACTTAAATGGTTTGGACACGTGCAGAGGAGGGATGCAGAGTATATAGGGAAAAGAATGCTGAGGATGGAGCTGCCAGACAGGAGGAGAAGAGGAAGGCCAAAGAGGAGGTTTATGGATGTAGTGAGGGAGAATATGAGAGAGGTTGGGGTGGCAGAGGAAGCTGCAGAGAACAGGTTTGCATGGAGAAGGATGATCCGCTGTGGCGACCCCTAGAGGGAGCAGCCGAAAGAGGAAGAAGAAAACTGTCACTCTGTACATGGTCTGGACCAACAGTGCCATAATAAAAAGTGTTAAAAATGTACAAAATAAAACAATAATAATAATAATAGTAATAACTGTAAAATTCTGGATAATTTCATGCTATTTACAGAGCACACTTGTTAACAAGAAACTAAAAACATTCAAAATATCATGGTACTCTTTATTCACCCCACTTGAATAATTTAAAGAAAAAGGTATGAATTGACATACACATACCCAGTAGATGCCACAATGTCTTTCCTCTGTGGATTATACTGTAGTTGAAGCGAGACTCTCTAACCCATCGACCCTCCCTATAGGAGATTGTTTGCTGTCCTCTCTGGGCCCTCCTTCTTTATAAACAGTGCACCAGCGTTTGAGCAGCGATTGTGTTCCTTGCTTGTGCACATTTTCCTTATTGATTCCATGATGGGATCACATGGATCATCCACTTACTGTTCATGTCCACGCATGCCTGGGCTACTGGTTCGCTTTAATATTGCCATGACCACAGTGATACCTACTCTGTGAGGCACTGTCATATCTGATATCTTAAAGAGATAATCTGAATAGTGGTTTTTGTCTTTCTACCACGACTATGGTCTAAGGCCAAGGGACATATTTCTCTTATAGGATAAATTGTGTGGAAAAATTTAATCTCTTGTTTAGTGTTTGCTATTTCAACCAAACAGAGGTAGTGGGACAATATATTTTAAACAAATTAAAGTGAACACTTGCTATATAGTTTGTGTACTGCTTAAGTGTAATGGTTGTGTAAGTCTGCAGTCCATCTTATCACCATCACTCTTGACATTTTCCTTTTATCTTATGGATGTACACAGAGCCCAGTATCTGTACTTATATCTGTCATTGTTGTAGAGGCAGCAAAATTATTTGTATTCAAATTAAAGTAGAAATAGAAGTAACAATCCTGTTTTTTCAAATTTTACTGTGGGACATTCATACATTTTCCATACCGCTTAATCCTGTTAAGGGTCACAGGAAGCCTGGAGACACAGGGCAGGGGACACCCAGGGTGAGGTGCCAACCCACCGCAGGGCACGCGCACACACACACACACACACACACTATGGGCAATCTGCAAACACCAATTAACCTAACCTGCATGTCTTTGGACTGTGGGAGGAAACTGGAGAACCCGGAGAAAACCCACCAAGCACAGGGAGAACA
>JABJVR010000029.1:6921738-6932287 GCA_025773905.1 Chitala chitala
CACGCACACAGACCCAAGGTGGGAATTGAACCCCAGGCCTGGAGGTGCGCGGCGACAGTGCTAACCACCACGCCTACTGTAGGACAGTAGAGTGTTAATAATTGTCTATGAACTGTTATATTAGATATGAACACTAACATATATTTTTGCTTTATGGTTTTTATAAACCTAGCAATAAACATGTATAACCATAAACATAACTGAAAAATAATCATTTTAAAAGTAACATTCAGTTCCTAATCCACTCTCACACCAATAAAGTAAACTTTAAAGTAATACATGCCTATTGCTTTGCATACTTTACAGATCACCTTGGCTGGATCCTCATTAACTTACCATGTGAGGTTTTTGGCTGTGGGGGGGAACACTACAAACAGGCTCAGCTTGTATCGTCTCCATTTCATTTTCCAAATCTATGTTGGAAAATGGCATGGGGTTGGGGGGACATCAAATGACTGGTCAAAAGTATGTTGCTAACTAAATGTAACTTAACTAGACACAATTTGAAACAATCACACAAAAGGTAGACCTACACTGCCAACAACATCTACAGGCTAAATTACAACTCACAGGCAAACACTAGCATCATTTTCTTACGGTCAAACAAGCTCTGCTGTGTCTGCATCTCATAAATTGAAATCATGGCACAGAAGCTTTGCTAATTTTTCTAGTTATACATCCACACCTTACAGTACATGTATAAGATGTAGTGGGCTCAAACCTGCAGTAAGGAACAAGCCTGGTCCAGAGATATACCATCATCCTTACAAACTTTTTTTTATACTCATGCTACCTCTTTCTCCATTGCAGACAAACTGCTGTACATGGTCTAACTTGTAGTCCTTCTCATCTCCCCCACTTTTCCCTATCCACCACTTTGAAAAAGGTTAACCTGCAACTCATCTACCCATAATGCATTGCTTTGGTGCTGATGGGAGGTTTGCATGTTGCCATGCAGCCTGCTCTTGGAGTTCTGTACATAGTAAATTGTGACGCTTTATACCCTTGCACTCTGCAGACTGACTAGTATATTTCTTACCACTATTCTACAGTTTTATTTCACAGTTCTAACAACCTATTGGTCATTTTTTGTGGCATCCCTTACACCCCTAGTCATTGTTGCCTGCTCCTCTAGTAGTTCTTTTTTCTCCCCCTCCAACATTTGATACTGTTGACTTTGTGGTGTCCAATTACTCCCCATCTACTGACAACACATAGACATATGCTATAATCTCAGTTTAAGAATAGTTTGCTTTATCATTGGTAATTTCCTAGTTTCCTTCTTGATTATAGTCATTGCTCACCTTTTATGGGAATAAGCCCCATCAATGAAAAGTGAAAATCTTGCCCCCTCAGAAACAATCATGGTCCCAAAAATTACACTTTAGTATTTTATTTCTAATTAATACAAAGACCTATTTAGAGTCTATAATTTTATGTTTGAATTTCTGTCACATTAAAAGGCATGAGGAAGATGAGGAAAAGATCCGGACCCTCCACTCCAGTAGTGCAATGAAGACTTTCCCAGAGAGGCTAAGGTGTGTGATCCCCTGAAGTTGGAACACACCCAGGTCCCTCCTTCTTAATGATAGGGACCCAATAACATCAAAAGCCTTCCTGAACTCAGGGTAAATCTCAGCCATCCCATGAGCCCTGCCACTAATGAGCTGTTTAACTACCTCAGTGACCTCAGCCATAGTGATGGGCAAATCTTCCTGTGAGTCCTCGTACTTCCTCAGTGAAAGGCATTTCAGTGGGATTCAGAAGATCCTCAAAGTTCTCTTTCCACTGCCTGACTATGTCCACAGTTGAGGTCAACAGGTCTCCATCACCACAGTAAACAAAATGAGCAAGGCTCTGCTTCCTCCTCCTGAGTCACCTGATGATTTGCTAGAATCTCTTCAAGGCCAAACTACAGTAATGTTCCATGGACTCACTAAACTCCTCCCATACCCAAGTTTTTGCTTCCACAAACTGCAACAGCTACACACTGCTGGCCCCACCAGTATCTGTCAGCTGCTTCTGGAGTTTCACAAACAAACCAAGCTCAAAATGCCTGCTTTTTATGCCTGACAGCTCCGTTTACCTGCAAAGTCCACCAAAGGTTTCGGAGACTACCACCAGGCCAGGCACCAATCTTATGCCACAGTTCTCTTCAGTCACATCAACAAAGGAGATATGAAACATCACCCATTCTGTTTCAATGTCTCCAGCTTCCCTCAAAATGCAGAGAAAGTTCTGGAGGTGAGAGTTGAAGATCTCCTGGACAGGGGCCTCTGCCATACACACTCAACAAACCCTCATTACACTCCCAGGCTTATCAGGTCTGTCCAGCATTCTCCCTCACCATATGATACAGGTCACAACCAGGTGGTGATCAGTTGACAGCTCAGTCATTACACATGTGAGCATTAAAGTCCCTCAGTAGAACTATGGAATCACCTTCCAGCACCCCTTCCAAGGACACCAAAAAGGTGAAACAGTCTGAAGGGTGCATAAGCACAAACAGTTAGCGTTTATCTCCCACATGAAGCAGAAAGGAGGTGAGTCTTTCACCAGAGTAAACACCAACATAGCAGCACCGAATTGGGGTGCTATGAATACATCCACACCTGCTCTGTGTTTTTCACCCAGGGCAAGTCCAGAGTAGAAGAGTCCAGCCCCATTCCAGCACTTTGGTGCCAGAGCCACTGCAAAAAAAAGAACAAACCAAGACACCTCAACAGAATAGGGACACCAGCACCCTTTTACCTGAAACTCTGACTCAAACTGGAACCAGTCCAACACATTCACAGCTCTTGTGCATGACTAACAGAAAACAGAGCACTAACAATTACGAGCCCGTCACCTCACACCTGAGTTTTCCAAAATAATTTAAACCTACATGAAAAACATTACCCAGAAATAAGTTATGTATTACAGCCTCATATTCACATTTTAATCTGAAATACTAATTTCATTAGCATGTAACCAGTTTAATGTTTCATACTTCACTGTATGCTTCTCAAACAAAAACAAGCTTAATTGTATACAAACTAAGGTTGCTTTACTAAACAATTTATTTGTTAATTTCAGCATTAATCTATGCCAGTCAGTGGATGAAACAGAAGGGAAACATCCTGTACAACATGCACACTGATCATACAGCACACACAAGGCAGCAATGCTGCAATCCACAGCCCTGGAGGTGTGGGGAGACATCTCTTTCGAAATGTCACACTTGTGCTGAACTTTTCACATCCCTTTCCACCAGTAAGCAGTACAGTCTGTATATGAATTCAGTAACTCAGCCGCAAAAATCAGGGCTGCCCACCTTCACTGTGCGAAGATTGAGATCTTAAAGGTTTGACACCGTGTTTCTGAAACACTCCTTTTGTTGTCTGTTTCCCCCTCATTTGTAGTTTTAGATTGCACATTATTAATTGATGATCTGATGCAATACCCGCACTGGGGGAAGCTTCTGCATTGTGTCACCATGCTCCTGTATTTCTTTTCGACTAGTATGAAGTCTATCATATTTGTTGTTTTGCCGTTTGGTGATTTCCATGTCCACTTGCGTTTTCCTGTTCCCTGGAAATTTGTGTTTGTTATGTATAGCCCATTTTGTTGTGCGAATTCCAAGAAGCGTAAGGAAGGAGAAAAAGGTGCTAAATATGACAGGATGCAGCTGAAGGCAAAAGAAGACATCATCCGACAAGGAATCCAGGAAGCCGAAAAGATTGGAGACAATGCAAGCCTGGAGGAAAGAATGAAGAGAACAGAATTGCTAGCTAATGCTGCAAAAGACATGATAATGAAAGGTCGTCCAAAAAACCGTGGATAACAGGAGAAACACTAAAACTGGTAGAAGAGAGAAGGGAATTCAAAAAAAGAATCAGGAACAATTCAGAAAATGAAAAACAATATAAAGACGTGTAGAAGTATAAAGAAACAAGCACGCTTAGACAAGAGGTAGTGGATAAATGTACAATGTGATATAGTAGAGAAAACAATGGGCATGGGGCAGACAAAAGAAGCATACAGGATTGTGAGGAGTCTAAAAGGAGAATTCAAACCAACAACAAGAAGCATAAAAAGTAAGGAAGGCAAAATTCTCACAGAAAATGGACAGAATATATACGAGAGCTATACACAGATAAGAACACTTGTGACCAAAACACACTGCAGGAATTGAAGAATCGAGATGGAAGACCGCTGGAAGAAGGTAATGAGGACAGAATACTGAAATCGGAAGTAGAAAAGGCAATCAAGCGGCTAAAAAACAACAAAAGCTGTGGAACAGATGACATACCGGCAGAATTAATAAAGGCAGGGGGCCAATAATGGTGGATGAAATCTGGAAGATCTGCAGCGAAATCTGGGAAATAGGAAAATGGCCAAAAGAATGGTGCAAATCAACCCTGGTAGTTATACTGAAGAAAGGAGATCGACTAGACTGCTCAAATTACAGAACAATCACCCTGATCTCTCACCTGTGCAAAATAATGCAGAACATCTTACAGAGCAGATTGCGAGGAATGCTAGAAGAGAACCTGAGCGAGGAACAAGGAGGATTCAGGAGAAACCGTAACACCATCCAGCAGATACTGACAGTGAGACCCATAGCAGAAGAGATGATGAGCAAATCAAAAAGCCTATACCACTGCTTTATCGACTTCAAGAAGGCATTCCATTCGGTCTGGCACCAAGGACTGTGGGGCTCACTAGCGACTATGGGAGTCACAAGGAAAATGATCAGAACAGTTGAAAGTCTGTACGAAGAATCAAAGATGGCTGTCAGAACTAAAAGTGGACAGGGAGAATGGGTACGATCAACAATAGGAAGCAGACAAGGTGATCCCATGTCCCCAATGATGTTCATAGCACTGCTTGGAAAAAAAAAAATCATGGAAAAGATGGACGTACAAGAAGGTGGAGGGGTAACAATACAGGGAACAGTAGTCAAAGATCTAAGGTTTGCTAATGACATAGACCTGATGGCAGCAGAGGAAGACCATCTACAGAGGCAGGTAACAGAAGTGCACAGAGTAGGAATAGAATTTGGACTACACATGAACCAAGAGAAGACTAAAGTGATGGTTATGGGGGAGAACGGTGCAGCAAAATACACATAGACGGAGTACAGCTGGAGTGCGTAGAACAATACATATATCTTGGAACCTTGATAACAAATAACGATTGCAAGAAAGAAATCAGGAGAAGGTTAGGAATAGCTACAAGTGCCTTTATGAAACTAAACAAAGTATGGAAAAGTAAGAACACAACGACAACAACAAAAATTAGAGTACTGGATGCATGCGTAATGTCCACACTGTTGTATGCATGCGAAGCATGGACTGAAAAAGGATGATATACAGAGAATAAACGCATTTGAAATGCAATGTTACAGGAAGATACTAAAGATATTTTGGAAAGATAAGGTGAGAAATCAGACGATAAGAGAACAACTTGGAAGACTGGAGACGGTGGTGGATAAAGTAAAGAAGCGGAAACTACAGTTCTTCAAACATATTTGCCGAATGACAGGCTTATAAAGATAGTAATGCTTCGTAGAACAGATGGAAAAAGAAAAAGAGGAAAACAGAAGAGAAGGTGGCTGGATGACATCAAAGAATGGACAGGCCTGGACATTCAACAAGCGGTACACAGGGCACAAGAAAGAAGACCAATAAGCATCATAGAGACTGTAGCTGTTGGCCTCGACGGTCCATAAGGATTATGAGGTGTGATTGGATTCACTGTTAAAACTGCAAAATTAATAAATTAACTGAGACAAGAGTTACATTTGAAACTGCATAATTCAACCCTAAATACGCCAAAGTAGTGGTTTCACAAAAGTAGTGTGCCTGAAACCACTGCAAGCATAAATGAAAATACTATAACATAACAGTTGTAGCCAATATCTGAAAGATACAAAATCAGCATCCCATAATTCCAACAATTCAGAAAAAATGGGTGTTAACATCAGTTTAACACACCCATGTGTTCTTTCTGCATGCTCTGCATCAACACTTACCCAATATTAAGTAAATGTAACAAACTGGCAGGCTGAGACAAGGCCCAAGTGCAGAGAAGGAAGTTTATTCAAGGAAAAAACAAGGTACACAGGAATACTTGAGCAAACACAAGTGGTTTAGCACAGATTAGCTCTAGGCAATGCTACTGCACACTCTACACTACAATAACCGGGAGGGAGCAAACACAGGAGGAGAACTTAGTACTTCCCATCTGTGCCTCGTTTTCCTTGTCTAAGGACATTATCACAATGGCTCAGCAAAAGGAACACAAGGGCACACCTGGAGGAGAGTAGGTACATAACAATACACCCCCCATACCCAGGCCGCTCCTACGGCCAACACAGGAGACCAACCCGGGGCTAGGGACAGGCGGATTGACTCAAATAGCATGAGTAGACAGATCAGAAGCAAAAGCAAGAGCCAGACGAGAGACAGGAAGCAAACAAAGACAACACATGAAGCTCGCTACAGGCATGGGCAACAACAAGGGCCAAGGATGAAGGAGACAGGGAGGGGATGCCAGGTGATGAGGATGACAAGAGACACCAGGAGGCAGGCACTGACTGGGCAATCTAGGAGACACAGGCAGAGAGCAGAGACCCAGGATAGCACCTGAACACAAAGGGAAGACACCAGGGGCTAGGGCAGACAATACAAGTGATGGGACCGAAGGCTGGACAGGCAATGGGGACTGGGAAAGGAATTGGACAAACAGATGACTGAACAGATGAGTTGACCTTTGGGTTGATGGCAGGACTGATGTCTGCTGGAAAAACATCTGGAGCAGGGACTGACTTGCTGGACTTGAAGATCTATGGACCACGGGACCAGCAGTGGCTGGTCTGACTGCAGAACCAACTGAGAACTGGGGTATGGGTGTTGTAGGCTGGGGTATGGGTGAAGCAGGACTGGATGGAACAGGAAGTACTGGCAGCTGGGCCAATAACTGAGTAGGTTGACAGAGGGATCTAACCTGAGAGATACAGATAACATGAGACCAGACTGATATGCAGGCACTGGAACCTGAGGGCTAGAACCACCCACACACTCGTGGAACCTGGGGCAACACCTGCGAAGACAGGGCTTGGGTGGGGAGCTGGGACTTGGGACCTAGGTTGTGCTACGAAAGTTATGGGCATGGAAACATGGGGCACCACCTTGCACCAGAAGCGGGAAAGCCTGCGGATCTGAGGAGCCAACTTGGGCCTACCCAGGACACTTCACATGGCTCAAATCATCCATGGACACCATGGACTAAGCTGCCTTGAGCAATGGACCCATCTGACCATCAGGGGCATCTGTCAGCCCCTCTGAGGCAATCAGGGCCTGCATAAGACTTAGAGCACTGGGGCTAGAGTGGATGTCCCCCCAGAGGTCCACACAGCTAGGGGGAAAGGTGGGCATGACAGGGGTCAGGAACAAGCTTAGGCTAGACAGGGACTCGAGAATCACACTAGGCTGCAGAGGGTGTTGGATCTTGGAAACCAGGCTGGTCTGCAGGAAGCACAAGAGCCAAGGAACTGGGCTATCCTGAGGGTGGCAAGGGGACCGAGCACTCGTGTTGAGCTGCTGGCAGTGTGGGGACCAGGGGCATCAGGGGTAGACATGGTTTGGACAGCACAGGAGACAAGAATCGGTGGACAATGGAGTCTGGGTGGCAGAGGCAGCAAGGGCAAGCAGGTCTGTAGCACACAGAAAACAAGAACTAGCAGATGTGAAGTCTGGGTGGTGATCACCAGGTGGGGGCACCACTGCACTTGGATGGCCCAGGTTACTCCACCCAGTTCCCACTTTGGACTGTCTGGGCGCTGCAGTGAACCTGGGGAACAGACACAACAGAAGGTGTTTGAGTGGCAACAACCACCATCTCAGCATGCTCTGTCTGGTGTGCTATTTCCACACATCCAAGTGAAAACTAAGATGAGAAGTCTTTTTTTCCCCCACTCAAGCTCACTGTCTGTCTCTGAGCTTGAGAGAGTATCCGTTTGCATAGACAAACCCCTAGTGGGCTCAAGGCTCACTGCCCCAAACCAAAGAGTCCCCACAGACTCCCGACTTTGCACACCATAAGGTCAATGTCCAAACTGGTGCAAAACCTTGACCTCTTCCAGAACTCCTTCTCTGGTCTTGTCCATTTAGCAGCTTCTCCTTTCAACCACTGAATGGCAAAGACAATCTTGTTGTCAGTCTTGCATTGGTTGGGGTGGTCATCACACCCATTCAGAAAAGTGTCAAGGTGCCCTGGGGAACCGTCAAACATAGCAAGCTTGATAGCCCTACCTCTCTTCATATCGGCCAGTTATTCTGTATTAAGCTTTCAGGCTGAAGTGAGTTCCAAGTGCAGAGAGGGATGTTTATTCAAGGCAAAAATAAGGTACAGGGGCATACTTGAGCAAACACAAGGCTGTGGTTTAACATTATCTATAGGCAACACTACTGTACATGCTGTACACTACACTACAATAACCAGAAAAGAGCAAATACAGGAGGATAACTTAAACAGAGACAAGGAAAACGAGGCACAGATGGAAAGTACTAACAACATAAGCACAATGACTCAGCAAAAGGAACACAAGAAATGATGACATGCCAAGACCTGACAGGCCAAGACCTGACAGTGAAATCCTGCAGGACACCTGAAGTAGTCTTGACTTTCTGAAACACAGGTAATCCAATAATAAGAAAGTGGTGTGTAAAATCTTATGGATCTCTGAAACTGAATTTCCAATGTGTCAAAGGGTCTTTCTGAAAACGTTATTTTTGTTGACCAGCAGATGAAAACATCAAATATTGACCATGGTCACCATTTAAATAAAGGAACTAGGATGGGTGAGCTATACAAAATAAAGGAACTAGGATGGGTGAGCTATACAAAATAAAAGCAGCAGTAAGCACAAACTCTGTTGAGCAAACATGGGGAAAAGGCTCTGCAGCTGTGCTATTCTTGGCTGCTGTTGCTGAGCAGTGGAAGTGGGAGGAAGCTCCTGCTACATGTATGACAATATGTTTGTTTGCTTCATGTCCTGAGACTGTCACGCTCAGTCCTGCTACTTCCTCGTGTCATGTTCTCCACCCGTCACTGCCAGTTTCCGAATTACACACACTGCCTCCCCGCCACCCGGCATAAATTCCACAGGACTGCTGTGTGAGCTTACCCTAATTAACCGTCAGCTTAATTAGACAATTTACTGTTTAATTAGCAGGCAATTAGTCAACACCTCTCAGATCCTACCGACTGCTTTGACAGGCATGTTTTCTACATGGTTTTAGGAGTAAAAATCACCTGTAATGATGTTAGTTAAATTTCAAAGTGCAAGAACAGCATCCAAACACAAAGTACAATTAGTGGAGATAGAGCATGCAGAAAGAAACACATGGGTTTGTTAAATGCAAGGTTTCACAGTGCAGCACACGCTCCCTTCGTGCTCCACAACTAACAGCTTCATGTTAAGCAATGATAAACTGGTCTGTTATCGCTAGGTTTTACAACTCAACGAGAAAACACCTCAGTGACAGAACACATCTCTCAAAGTGCAGTTTTAAATGGCCTTCACACACATATAATGTATCTGTCTAAATGTGAAACAGCAATTTATTCTATAACCATATAATAACTAAATTATTATTATTATTATTATTATTATTAGATAATGCTGAGGTTGTATTTGTTGCAATTTTAAAGCATTTTTGCAAAAAAAAAAAAATATATATATATATATATATATATATATAAATAAACATATGGCACCATTACTCGTTTTGAAGTTGTGAATAAGTAGACTTCACCATCTTCTGTTACAGACAAATGTCCAGAGGACTGCAGAGAAAAATCAAACGAGCCAGTCTGTGCACTTACAATAATGTGTTTCAGACATAAAAGCATAAAGAAATAATGTGTTACCAGGAGTGGTGGTGTAGCACAGAACAGACACATGACTCTGTGGTGCAGGCAGTGCAGCTTGGACAGTTAAGCGTTTCTCAATAATGAAGCAGCTATTTGCATTACTTTTACACCTACTGAAACATAGCATCCTGGTAACTCAGTGACTACACTGTGTTGTACGGCATGCCAGGAAACACCTCACATCTCCATGTAGAGTAATAGAGGCCCATCACAGGTAACTGGAGAGCAGCTAAATGTCTCCAGTGAGGTGATTCCTGATCTTAATGAGTATGGTGTGATGTACAGCTTTTCTGTGTCCTTCCAGTTGCACTGATGGTAGGAGAAGTCATAGGAGGCACATCAGACTTCGAGGCATCTTCAAGGCTCAGAAGATTTTAATGGATTTTTATTTTTTGAACAAAATTTTTGAAAACATATGGCATATCAAAGAGCACAAACTATCTGTGAATCTACAGATACATACTCCCAAAGGCGTGCAGTGAGAAATAAACATGTATCTTACTGAAACTGTACAGGCCTAAATATACTGTACTTTGGCAGTGATCAAAAACCCTCTAAAGACAGGGAATGAAAGACTAACTGATAATTTATATTAAAAAACATTTAGTTGTATTTGTATAAGGGCACT
>JABJVR010000029.1:6932387-6947042 GCA_025773905.1 Chitala chitala
TATATTAGAGAGAAAGAGAGAGAGCATTTCCTTGTGATTGTGTAAACAGACCTTTATTGCTTAAATCAGAAATTAACTATTACAGGTGTAATCCCCAAGATCAAGACTTGGACGTTTCTTAGCACAAGAAACAGCTCTGGCTTAGCTACCTGCACGGTCCAGTGATCCATCTCTCTCTGATCAGTTAAAGGGCTAATTGGACCCCTGTGGTCTATCCATCAAAGACTGACTGCCTCTTCAGCTTGCATGTGCCACACTGAAATAGATCTTCAGGGCTTATAATTAACCGGGGGATAGTCTAAATCTATCAATCAGAAATGCAGCTTTCCAATATTTGATGTAATGTGAACAGAAATACAACAGGGTCTTGGACAGTTCACAGAAAGGAAGATTCATATTTACATACTACACACAGCCCATGTATTCATTATAATTAAAACGATATAGGCTGAGCGCTTAACCTTTCGGATATTCTTCCTGATTATGAGCTAATTAGAGATTCTGTGCACACTCGTTCCCTGGTACATCTCGAACACTATCAACGGCACAGCGTGGTAATGCCACAATAGGAGAGCAATACCAACTAACAGGATATTAAAAAAGTCCCTCATGTTTAAGTTTAATGATAGCACAGTGCCGACATTTCATTCATATTGACATTAAGAACTTCTTTATCTCTCTCCCCAAAGAAAGCACAATGCAATCTTTCGCACAGAGCACACAATAAAGAATAATGTGACTTCTGTTTACTGCGATATCAGCTGGTATTTCACTCCATGATGACAGCCGAAGGATGCAACAGTATATGAGACCTCAATCTGGCATCTACAAATGTCAAGAGTAAAGGGGGGGGGGGGTGCAGCATAGATGCAATATTCATAAATAAGAAACAAAGTTCACATAAACATATTTGAAAGCAAATCAGAACAATATTCTGCTGTCAATCTTCATAATCAACCTGGAAGCACTGGTGTCAGTCAGTCAGGTGGGATAATATGCTTTAATGCAGACGTTTGTACCTGCTATTAACTCTCATTGCGCTACCTTTCCCTTAACAGGAAAATACACAGAAACAGTCATATTAAACACTGTGAATGTTATCACTGCTGCCCCCCCTCCCCCACCTAGCCATACTGTACTGACCAGAAATAGCACCGGGCTTATCTGTTTAATTTAAACACACGGCTGCACCAGCATCACTAACAACATAAAATTACAAGATATTTTTACACTGCATGCATTAACAAAGCAATAATGCGAAAAGTCAGTGTCTGAAATATTGTTTTATATTTTTAATTCGCTTAATTGTAATTATGCACAAGTTTTTCTTCTCATGGTTTAATATCTGTAGAAAATCTCATGTACAGTGGCATAAAAATGAAAAAATGACGTAAAGAAAAATTAGGGTCAATGAGCTGTTAATCCAAATTTTCCCAAAAAAAAAAATCACAAGCTCCATTGTGCAGCTAGATTTTCATTACCTTCACCTCAAAATTACACTTTAGTCTAACACTATAAGTAATGCCTTCCCAGGTATACGCAACTGCACAGAAACAGAACTAAAAAATTACAGTACTTGTGTTTGCCTTCATGTTTAAGAATGTGCAGCCCATTATAAATCCTAACGTAAATGACATTAACTGCTAAGTCTCAAATTTACAAACCTAACCAACCTTCCCATTAATAAAAATTGAACTTATTCATCCAGAACTGAAGTACTGTAATACGTATTAGACCTGTGCACAAATTTTCACTCACATGAAAAGGTCCTATAGAGATATCTATCCATTTGCTATACCACCTTATTCAATTCAGGGTCACGGGAAGCCCATTCCAAGAAGCACAGGGCACAAGGAAGAGGACACCCTAGACGGGGTGCCAACCCACCACAGGGCACACACGCACACACACACTATGGGCAATTTGCAAATGCCAATCAACCTAACCTGTATGTCTTCAAACCATGGGAGAAAAATGGAGAACCCCAAAAAAACCCACCAAGCACGGGGAGAACATGCAAACTCCACACACACAGACCCAGGGAGGGAATCAAACCCCGGGCCCAAGGCAACGGTGCTAACCACATGTCACCGTACTACATCAGATACCAATTGTTGTTTGCCAGTTTGTAGGTTTGTGTGGTTCTCAATCACAGCATTGAACCTGACCTAAGATGAAACTCGTATTGTGTGTCAATTTTGTATCACTATATATTTTTGTACTATTCTGACTATTTTCAACACTGACCCTGATGTAATCTAGCACATCATAGAGAGGCTTTAGGAAATTTATAACAAAATTTGAGATCTCAGGTGCACAATGTGCAAGATTTTAAAAGTTTAGTGTGTGTATACAACTATGTATCTGTGTGTTAATTATAAATATTGTGCCCTCACTAATCACAAATCCAGAATTATGGGCTGAGAAATGGTGTACAGTATAAGTGTATGCTAATATTTTCTGTCATCCCTGTTTTTTCCTAGATGGTTTCTTCTCAGTCCAAAGACCTTCCATAACCACAAACGGTAGTATTAAACAGGCCACGCCTTTATTTTGTTCATCCCACAACAGGGAAAGTTGTTCTTTGCATTTAACCTATCCCCAGGAGGAGCAGAGGGCAGCCATTTTTCAGCACCTGGGGAGGCAGGGTCTTGCTCAAGGATGCACCTGGTGGCTGAGCTGGAATTCGAACCAGGAGACTTCCACATCCCAGCCTGATGTCCTACCCATTGAGCCACCAGGCTGCTATAATATGCTGCACTAGTACAGTGTTCTGTCCAGGATGTACCCAGCCTCACCTGGTCTCAGATGAGGCTGCAGGCTGCCTGCAACCTGGAACTGGACAAGCAGTTGAGAAATGAATAAAAATATTTTGCTTATGAGTACATGGCCTGTGGTAAACTACAGAGATTGTGTCGGTTATTCATAAGTTGATCTGTACTTCAGACTATTAAGCAATTACTTTTTTCAGGGTCGTTGTGAAATTATAGGCAAGTGCATTGTAGTTTTCATCAGTAGCAGAACAGCTAATAAAAGAAACATTACCCAGGATACAGTTGGGTTTCAACATGTGACTCAGGGAAAAGGCCCGTGCAGTTAAAGGCTTATTTTATGTCCACTATTTCGTCCACCAAAATACAGTGAGTGTTAATAAATTACTGATTTAGTTGTTTGCTCTGCATACATGGGGTGCCTAGAAAGAGAAATGTATTTGAAAATATAAAAACACACACTGTGCCTTCTTTCTGACACTCTCACATTGTAACACTATTAAAAACAATAATAAATTAACTGGTTTTTTTTCAAAGCTGTAACACTGCCAAAAGTTGTCAGCCTTTGGCTGGTACCATATTTTAAAATTTTATGAAGGTCATAATAAATAAAAAATACAAACATAAATTCTTCTTGTCATGGTGTACATGACATGACTTTTACCAAGTCTGGGGAACCAGCTGTGGTCACTGTGGAAGCATCTTTCTGTTGGCAGGAGCTGAGGACAAAGGCCATGCTGACGGTGGCATGAGGTGCTCAGAGGGCTGGAGAACATGACTCCAACTGTCCCCACACTGAAGCCCAGAGAATAAAGTCAAGTCAGCTCCTCACAACTTTGAGGTTTTTCAAATTAGTCTAGCAATATCATTCATGATTTGATTTGTCTCAATGTAGAAATACAATAGCAAATGTAATAAATAGAATCATTGTCAAATAAGTTAAAAAACATTGGCATAAACCCAGATATAGTTTTGCAGGCACTAGCCTAATAATGTGGCATTATATCGGTGCCATGTTACCTCTGCATGTGAACCTGGACACAAGTCAACAGAAAAGTCAATGGTTTCCTTTTAATGGCTAAACAATGTACACATGACAAATTTTCCATGTTACCCATGTTAAAAGGTAACCACTTTTATCAAATTCAGCTGTGCAATGTGCTCATACACACACACATATATATATATATATATGACACACACAAATACACAAATATATGTATACAAAGATTTTTTTAAGGAACGTGACTGTACTTTTACAAGAAAAAAAAATCAATTTATTAAAATAGTGATATGGAATATGAAATAGTCTAAGTCAAAATATAACATTACAAAGAAATTTGTTTGTAATTATTCTGTAGTTCTCAATGTATACTTTTTTAGTGTATACAATTCATTAGTGTATACAATTTTAATTTCATCTGTATCAATTTTATTGGACAAGGCAGCAAAAAAGTGAAGCATATGAAAACCAAGTGTGCTGAATTTTAAAGGGTTTCTGAAAGCCTCCCTCGTTACAGTGTTTTCCAGTGCTAACATGACGCCTAATTCTTAGCATCTGCTAAAGTCAGTGAGAATCAGCAGAACTGCACCAACAAGCTGGTGAACAACTAACGTATGGCGTGTTGCACCTGGATGTGGTTATGAATGTGCCAGGAAGCATGAAGGGCTCAGCAGCAGCGCAAAGCAGGCCCTCGGCTGCCCCTTGTTCGTCCGGTCGTAGGTCAGGGAGACCTCAGCTGTTGAACTCCACAGGTATCCTGACATCTTTCACTGAAAATGCAAAAATTACAGCTGGCTGAAAGAATAAGATCTGATGTGTTCATTCAGTTTAGACCAAGGGCTCTTAACCTGGGGTCCACAGAGTGCAAAGGGTCCTGTGGATAGATTTCATATGGTCTGTGAATTTGGATGGGAAAAATAGCAAAATATATATTTCAATAGAGACTAACTGAAATTTAGAATTTCATTAAATGTTTAGTGCAGGTAAAAACCTTGTTTTTTTAAAGTATTAATGAAAACATTACATGCAGTATTGCACATTACTATACAGCCAACTTGGAAAATTCAATAGAACTGGAATATATTTAATTTTATGCAGGTAAGAACATTATTCTGAGAAGGTGTCCATGGGCTTCAAGACACTGTAAAAGAAGACCATGGCCCCAAGCAAGGCAAGAACATACACTTTAAACACATTCTCCTCACAGCCCATCAACATTATAAATCTCTCTACTTTAATTTAAAGAAGTATACAAATTTTAAAATATATAAATGTGGAAATTGTGATTTATTACATTTCTGTTAAGGCGGGCACCTTGTTACCGTGTGTTCTTCTTTAAGGTATGGCAGACCGGTGGAGAATCTTTATTAACAAAACAAACATAAATACGAAACAAAACTGAAGCCATAAGTGGGCTGTGAGTTGTACGTGCCTTCAAACAGAACAGAAGCACAAACAAATGTTAACCTGCCAGCACACATCGGAACATAATGCAAGTGAGCTACAAAGCAACTGAGTGACTCACTGAAATGGTGGGCTTCTAATGAGCTAATGAGTAATTAGTTAGTGTGGCAACACCCATAACAATTGGTCTTTGCAAACTATTGAATGCACAGTTACAATTAAATTTGAAATGTGCAGAAAATTAATTGTATTCAACAAAAACAGCTTTAAAACGAGACCCATAAATGCTAGTGGCAAAAAATCAAAAGTGTAAAATACACATTTTTATTGTCAGTTATCTGTGCTTGTGGCTCTGCTTCAAGCTGTTGTCCCCATATATGCCAGAGTTTAGTCTGGATAATCTGGTTTTCTCTCGCAGCCCAAACTCAGAATGGTCAGGTGGAGCTGTGACTCAGGTGAGGACATACCTGTTGTGGTGTCCAGAATATACTCATCGTAGAACCTCATGATACCTGGGACGAGCTCTGGGTAAGTCTCAAAACAGTATTTTTACATGACATTTTATGAAAACATTCTCAACAAAAACAAAAACGGAAATATATCATTTACACAAACAATGAACGCAAACTTTCCTTAGGTTATTATTTTTGCAAAACATTTTATTACTTTAAAAACCAATTTAAAATTGAAGCTAAATTTTATTAAAAAAAAAAAAACTTGAGCACATCAATATTCAGTTTGCAAATCTGAAAGACAGCTGTTAAAATTAAGACTGAATAGCAATCTAAAAAGCATTAAGCTAAAGTGATACAATTTGTAAAACTGGAGGGGGGGAACATGCACAAATGAATTTAACACATGAAGAAGTCATGGTGGGCACCTTTGGTTTAACTATCATAAGTGGAATGTACATCAAACCAACTGGAAACTTCTTTAAAAAGGTCGTCTGTCAAAACTCTTAGCAAGATCAAGGAAAGGTGTGAAAGAGGGAAGTTACAGAGAGGCAAAACATCCCTCTGAACGAGCTGCAGAGTTCAGTAGCTGAGAGTGATGTAGACACGCACTAGTCGACCGTAAAAGCTGTACATAACACTGGCCTGCTCAGCAGGGTGACACTAAAGCAGTCCATCTCAAAAATAAAACATGTGAAATAGGGCTGTTTCTGTCTATTGCACCACGCAAGACCTTCAGTGGTGCCCCCTTTCTAATAAAAATAAATAAGTCCTCTCCTCTTTAGCACACTTCCAGTAGGTGGTGCCATAGGTGGCCTATGCCTAAAAATGGCCCTGATGTCAAAGCTGCAGTTGAACATCCCAGAAAATAACAGAGTGACCCTGTTGTCATATGGCATAATGGATCTGCAATAAGTCGAGACCAAAACACAGTGTTTTATCCAAAGATCAAAATAATGTGTGTGGCATTAATTCAACACTGGCTGCAGCCCCTAAACCACCATAACTTCAGTGAAACCTGATGGCAGTACGGTCACCCTGTGAGGTGGCGTTTCATTCTCAAAGACAGGGCATGATGTAAAAATTAACTGCATCTTAGTAGAAACTTTCGCAATATTCATCAATAATTCCAAATACAGGGCCAGAGAAAGACTGTACTGGCTGAAGAACAACAACAAGAATTTCCTGCAATGGCCCAATCAAAGCCATGACCTCACATGCAGCACATGAAAAAATATTTAAAAGCTGCAGTACAGAGTCACTGGACTCAATCTCACAACCCCAGAGCAAAGCCGCCAAGCCAACTTGCTTTAATGAATGGATTCATTTATGGGGGAAAAAAACAACCCTGAGCAGACTGCCAGTAAAAGCCTAATAAATATTGTACTCACATTTCTATTAATTATTTTATTTTTAATTAACGTTCACCAGGTTAAATCAGAAACATGGGCAAACTGCATTTAGTCCACGCTGCTAGACAGAATCAGGTGTGGGGAATTTATAGACAACAAAGTGAGACAACAGAATGTAATGGAATTGCACACCCCCACGCACATGCATGAAGGCATGCACATGTACACACATGCAAGCAAACACGCACGTGGATGCACAGACACACACGTACGTGCACACACATACACATACACTCACACACAGAAAAACACATTTGCAACACCATAACTGTCCTGAGAGGTGTATCGATGGTAAACTGAATACTAGTGTCTCACCGCAGGAGCACACAACACCCCCAACCCCATCCCCCACCAAACCCTTGGGGAGAGACCTTTCTTTTAGTTCGCTCCCTCCTAGTCTCCATCTAGCACAACCATGACCCCCCCCTCCCCAGACAGCTCAGAGACAACGTTGGTTGCCACTATCGCTTTCAATGGAGCCTTCCTGTGTGTGAATTTCTTCCCCGTTCTCCTTTTGTGCTATTGAGTGGCTGGTAAGTGTGACAGTGCTGCTGGACTCAAAGATTATTTTTCAATGGAATAGGCATCCCAGCAGCCCACTATCACACTCCGGTGGGAGCTGCAGAGGAAGATGTTGATTGCCACGCTCCATTAACCTGAGGAATCCAAGCTGTCTCACTCACTGTGCCTGTTTTGGGATTATATGTAAGGAGTACAGAAGTCAGAAAAAAAAAACCGCATTGCAACACACACTCAAAACTGAAACATTTATTATAACAAATCTCACGTTCTGTTTGTTGTAGAAGCAGTACTCTCATTTAGTGCATGCCTAATTACTGAGCAAAGTAGAAAAAGTTAATAAAAAAAAAGTACTTAATTCTTGGTCACTTTGTGTATGGAGAAAGAGATCTCAGATATATAAAAGATGAGTTTACCTAGCTGTAAGGAGAGCTCATGAATGGAGGTTACACACACACACACACACACACACACACACACACCAGTTTTAAATTAGTGTCCTGCAAACCCAATAGCCTTTTGTCACAATGTCTGACACTGTGGCAAACAGAACACTGGTTATAGTTTGACATATTTTCAAAAATGTCTATTTATGCAGGCGCTAATGTTCAGCAACAGTGTTAAAATTCTTGAGACTAGCATCGTGTCCACACAGGCTGCTGAATGGTTTTTAGAATGCTGACTGACTAGTCTGAGTCAGACAGTGTGGATGTCAAATTTGATCTGCAGCTCTTGTGAAACTATAAATGTAGAAGAGAGACAGATTCCGCTACAACTGTGAGTTTACCATCACCTGCCTAACAATAAGAATCACAGTCTGATCTCTATCATATAGAATGAAAGAGAGTAACAGAACCAGCTTAATTGTGAGGGTGCATCTGTACACTGACAATAAAAGACAGAACAGAAATGAAATCCAATGTTAAGCAGACAACTTCGGGGTGCTGTGCCAGTTGTTGTTAATGATGACTGTGATGGGCTTCTGTGCTCTTTCATGCCACACTCCACTAATCACATCAACACATATCTGATCTGGTACACATTTCCCTAAATGTTCCAAAATCATCGCAGTTGACTGATTCAAATGTCATGTAGAAACTAGAAACACTTTTAGAGGAATGTTTTCTCCCTATATTTTAATTATTATGCACATGCAACAGGGGTGAATACTGCTAGGGATTACACCTGCACAACCATGCCTCACCCACAGTTACCAGACAAGAGGATTAGCCTGCCGAGCTAATGACCCAAGTCCCTCACTTGGGGGACTTATCAGACTTTTGTCCTGACAAGCAAGGGTATTTACCATAGTAGCATATATTGTTTATCCTATTATATCAGCGTTCTCTAAATACCTGCAATAACCTCCACCTAACTGCTTGGTATTTACACCAGTATTTATACAAGTCAGTCAGGGCTCAAATCTACGCCTCCTCAGCACATTCAGAGTTACCAAACAAAAGAATCAGCCCGCTGAGCTAATGAGCAGAGTCCTTCACTTAGGGGACTAATCACACTCTTGTCCTGACTACCGGGGGGTTTCTGCCATAACACATGGGAATTCATATCCATGATGTATAATTATGTTGACAAAATTTTTAACCATGTTCATCAAATTTATGACAAAAAAATGTGACTCAAACCAGACTGAATCTGTATACTAACATTATTTTAAATCTCACCAGAACATGGATTAAAGTTACCAATTACATTAAAAAGCAATCCAAGATAACAGTATCATTAAAAAACCAAACTGAGGCAAAAATTTTTAGGAAACATATTGTTTGGGTCATAAACTGAAATACTAATCACGGAGTTTTAAAATGTACCTGTTCCCCAAAATCCTTACTCATGCTTATGTGGTTTCAGAAGCATCAGCAAAGACTGAGTAAAACACAGTTATACTATTAAATAAAATGTGAGCTACACCGTGAATTACAACACAAGCTACTACATGAAGTATGACACAAGCTACAGCGTGAGGTACAACACGAGACCAAGCTACACCGCGACAGCGTGACATGCAATGTGAACTACATCCTGAGTTACATTGTGAGGTACAATTCCAGCTACAGTGCCACATACCACGTAAGCTACAGCCGGAGCTATTCTATGAAGGACAACGCCATCTAAAGTGCTACATACAAGGTGAGCTAAAGCCCAATGTACAACGCCAGCTACAGCACGACATGCAATGTGACCTACAGCCTGAGATACACTGTGCAATCTCAGTAAACAGGGATTATTCCCATATTATTCCAAGAACATCCAGAATGTTCTGGGGATGTTAGTGAATGTTGTAGGAACGTTCCTTGTTTGCTGGGATACAAATTATTTATCTTCCCAGGTTCACAGCCTAACAGTGGGTTAAGCAAAGACACAAAAAGCATTATTATGCAGGCTGACAAGCTGTTTGTCTCCTGGAAAAAAAGCACGCTCCAAGACCTCCCACGGAAAGTCAGCATTTTTTATCGCATGCTACAGCATCTCTACCTCTCTGCCCAAGCTGAACAAAAGGCATATGTGGCTTGAAAACACTGCAAACAATCTACCTAACATGAGTCTGTGCTCACATGTAAAGCAGACACTGGGTCTGTGCACGCTGCCTGCCCAGGAAAAGATGCCCCAGGCTGCAATACTGCTGTTGAACATTTCATAGCAACACTGTGGGTGACGCGCATGCCAAGCGCAGGAAATCACATCTTTCAACAGCCTAGTATTTTCATTTTCTGGCAGTTTGCTCATTCTGTTCAAATATAACTTTTTGAACCCTGAAGTTGTGTTAATGTGTCAATAACAAACAATAAAGAGCACACACACACACACACACACACACACACACACACAGGTATATATGTACCAATACAGTAAATACTCTAGTTCTAAAATTTGTCATGTGCACTCATGCTGACACCTGTCAGCATTAGCTTTTACTCTCTTTTCAGTGTGCATACATTAGAGTAACTGTACAAACACGTGTCTGCATGTGCACGTCCATGTTCATGAGTTCATATGTTATTTTTTTTCCCTTCATGCAAAACATGTGAGTGCATTCGTTGTTCTAATCACAGAATCAGTCTTACAGAATACCCTATGAGAATGTATGTAATGTTATTATTCTGCTCAATATTCCAGTCATATTATAGCATTTTCTTATTACTTCTGAAATCTAAATCTTTTCTTTGATCAAGTCAGGGCCTTCATACCTCTCTTAGCGACATTCTTAATCCCATTACAACTCAAGACTTTATTGATGAGCTCCCAAAATCCCTTCTTCATTATGATGATGACAGCTCTTCTACCCGTCTTTCATTTAGCACATGTATTTATTCATTGCGTACTGATTCACTGCTGCTGCATCTTATAACAGAAAAGCAGCGAAACAGTTTTCCTGCTCATGCTCTTAAACATGTTACAGGGAATAAATGACTAACAAGTAATTTAGAGATAATCAACATTGCTATAACGTCAGAACACTCATTTGTGTCAGCAATGTGCTTTTTAAAATAATCAGCAGAAGATTAAATAATATTTACAACTTTATTGCTATTCACAACAAAATGTGTTGGCATTTTTTATGTAGTAAAGAAAAGACAGGATAGTAACAGTGGAAACTTTGAAATAAAGACAGATTTGATTACTGATCACTCAATGCAACAACTATCACTAGCCTAAGCATACAGTTATATCATATCCCTGTTTCTGCAGAGTTGAACAAAGTTATTTGGCAGAAGAATGCCAATCCCTGACATACACAAAGCCACAAACCAGAGAAAAGATGAAATATCAACACAGTATATCATGATATATGCATTTTTGAAAATATGTCAAAAGAAATAATTTTCAGTTTTTTCATCCAGTCTTGCAAACTCCTCGAAAATATTGTCTGGTGCTTTTCATTTTTATGTAGACGTTCATCTGAAAACTCATGAATACACTTAAATGTATACAGTCAGAAAACAATTTAAATGTCTTAAATACGGTGCAAATCTTGCTGTATGCCAACAGTTGATTTTAAAGAATCAAAAATAGATGTGTAATTATAACAAAATTAAACACTTGAAAATACTGCTGCTGTCTCAATGGATCGCTTGTTTCAAGTTTCACTTCTACAAGTTATTAAACAAGCCTTTTCTTAGAACTTCTTAGTAACAATATAAATAAAGAGAGCCAAGGTTAGCATTGCAAAATCCCATCAGGTGTGTAAGAACTTAATTCCACCTAGACATCTTATAAACAAAATAGTGTTATTTTAACAGTCACCCTTGTTCACGGTGTGATAAAATTTGCATCACTTTCATTAATTTCTTAATTATATTATTGCATTTGCTTTTTTATTTCAAAAACTAAATTACACTAACTGTGAGTCTAATGTTATATATATTGTGTGTAATGATAAATTGAGAACTGGTAAACAGCTAAATTATAACATTTACTGTATGTAGAGGGGAAAAAAACAAAAAAAACACTCTAGGTAAGTTGCACTATGTAAAATATTGAAATAATTTCCGTAACAATAATACACTGAATCAACTGTGAAAGATTTTTATTTTTTGCATAAATGGGGATACGTTTTTGGTTTTAAAAAATATAAAAATTGTCCCATTATAATTATATGTTCAGTGTATATGAATAAATTGAAGAGTTTAAGTGGTAGAAAATTAAAGACAATACCTTTCTGCAGAACCATAGAGCCTTCCATCACAACGTAAGATAGCCTCAGACTGTCGTAACACCAGAAATTATTGTCACTTTTTTTTTTGCAGGTCTTTCTTAACGTCAGTGTTCTGGTGTTGCTTTTGGGTAAATTCCCAGCACTAGTTAAGAGACTACTGCTGATATTACCTTAGCTTAAAAAAAAAAAAAAATTTTTTTAAAGCTTTTTTGCCCATGGGTACTTTGAGTTAACACAGAGAACATTGGTGTTTTCACTTTTGAATTACAAATCCTACTCATGTGAAATCTGCTTGGCCAACAGTGTGTGAGCTTCACGTCTTACTCACTGACATGGTGTTCAGGGCTGAGGCAGTTTTATCACCTCACCCGCTAGGGGCATGTTATAACAGAGAGTGTTTTATAACATAACAGTGTCGGCCCTATCATTGGCCTTTAAACCAAAGGACGACACACACACACACACACACACACACACTATTTGGAGGGTTCACTTCAACTGAATGACATGTTCCTAGACAGTGAGAAAAATGTGGAGTACCCACACACTGTGAAATATAACTTGCACATTGTGTAATGGTCACATATTATAAAGGTCTTCTATTAATGTATGTTCATGTTACCTCCATACTTGGGCTGATATTTAGATTTGGGCATGAAGACCAAGCTTTTGATAGCAGAGAAACCTCAAGGCTGTATCTGTGTTTCCAGATGTTCTCTATATGGCTTGTGCTGAAAAGAAATGTAAAGGCAATTCATTTAGAGTGGGAAACTTTAATAAACCAGCCCTTTGAATTAACTACATTTTAAAGCCTGTTCCGCTTTTATTTAATCTCTTGGCTGGTTACTAACAATCCCCAACGCCAGTTCAGTTGACGCAACACAGGGTAACAATGCAACAAATGTAAATGTAGGACTGAAGGCCAACTGAAACTCGTATTACTTGGCACTTTGAGACAAAAATGAGTCCTATTTGACCAAATGATGAACACTTCTGTGTGAAAAAGATGAACCTAAATAAACTGGCGACTCTTTCAATAAGTTAAAGCGCAGCAAATAGTTATTAAACTAAAATTTGTGACAAACAGCACTGCAGATCTGTTACCTGCTCTGTGCTTTTCAAATATTTGACACTGGGAGATTACATCCTCCCATCATAACTGCATTGCGTAACATTTGAAGTATTTCATCCATACTAAAAGTTGTTGCTTGGCCTTTGCTAACACACACATCACTATATAACCTTTGGCAAAAACCAGCTCATAGAGAAAACCTAATGATTAAAACACAGTCCACAGCCCACCCAACAGTGGAAACTGAGTAACTTCAGTGGAACTAAAGGACTTTTGATGCTGAAAAATGAGGTGCTGTAAGTGTCTTGCTAACACAAAGTATTCTCCTTTCATTTGTGGAATGGATGTCTTTAATTACAGCCAAAGATTTGTGCTAAATGAACACGCACACAAGTTTATTAGAGTGGCAATCCAGAGATTAGGTATGATATGCTCAGAGGTCAACCTTCTCAGAACATCCACTAACAATGCTAGCAGAAGCTTGTGCCTCATGAGAAGTAAGATTCTGCACGCTTTCTATACTCACCACTGAAGTAATGCCACACCATCATGCAGAGCATGATGGATTTAACTGACTAATATTACTCCAGTGGCATTTTTGTCACATCACTTTGGTATTTTTATGCTAGATACTCACCAGGAGCATAAAGATTGTAAAATACCCAACACTTAAAGGTGTATATGTACAGCAAGGATTTTGGTATACAGTAAATAACATTTTCAAAGCAGCTTCCTAACTTGTATTTATCAGATATGTAGGTTTTACCATCAAAACTTTTTTTTTCAGGCTTACAATATGATGTCAAATAATCAATATAAATTAATATGATCTCTATTTCTGGATTATATTTTCCAATATTAACACATTCTGTCCACATTTTTTCAGGTTTATAAATGCATGTACATTTAAACCAATACTAGTTATGCCAAATTCCTGTGATGTCTTTTCCCAAATGTAATGGGAAAAGACATCAGAGGAACAATAATAATAATAATAAAAAAATCAGTAATGATAACATAATGAAGATCAATGAGTAAACAAGACTCGAGCAGCTTCCTTCCTGGTGTCCTACAAGAGACACCCTGCTTGTTCAATGTTTTAATGTACACAGATGTTAGCCAGTTCCAATGATGCCTTCAAATCTTTGGCTGTGTCACTTGGGGTTGTTCCTTTACCTCATTGATGAGTCTTCGTTGCGCTCTTGGGGTCATTTTGACTGGGCGCCCGCTGCTTGGTAGAGTAGCCACAGTCCCAAAGTGTCTCCATTTATAGATTGTTTGCCTAACTGTAGACTAGTGAATTTCTAAAGTCTTTGAAATTACTTTGTAACCTTTTCCAGCTTTATG
>JABJVR010000029.1:6951297-6968668 GCA_025773905.1 Chitala chitala
ACATTTTCTGTGAAAACTGCAAGTGAGGTGGTTTTATCCAACTGAAATCTCCATTCCCTTGGCCATTGCACTGAGATATGTACATTTGGTATAATTAGCCGAGTCTAACAGCATCTTTTCATTCTGACTTTTCACCATAAATTTTCATGGAACAGACAAACACAGCTTGATGGCAAAAATACAACTTATTATCATTCAAGCAGAATTTATTGTGTCTTCTGAAATGATAATCAGGTTTTGATATATGTTTCTTAGAAATAAATTAAAATTGAAGGAGAAACAAAAATGCAATCTTTTCCTTTGATACATAAAAGGTATTTGGTGAAGAACTGCAAGTATAAAATTGTTCTCTTGGGTTAAATAGACAGTGAAGCATTAGCCCATTTTAACATGCAGATTTCCATCCATTCGATAAATGTTCACCTGTTTAACCATCCTTTACAAACTACAGCAAGATATCATTTTGCATAAAAAAATACTTGCTCCATTAACAAACTATAAAAGGTGCTATGCTACTTTTCCAACTGTAGACCATAAGAATTTTCTGAACAGATGTCAAGTTAAACACTGTATATGACACACAATGCCTATAAATAAAATATATACTCTTGTATCATAATCACATGTAACAAATACTGCACAGATCTGTTACAGGTAGAAGAGACAGCACTCAGTTTCAGTTTAGTTTTGCCTTCTGACTATAACTTGTTGCACTGTTTGGTAGGACTGTGTCAGCCTGCCCAGTTCTAATGGGATCCCATTCAGAAAGTGTCAAATCAGACCAATGCACCATGCATACTCTAACAAGCATGATTTGCAAGTGTTCACTTGAGCAGAAAGCTCACTGAACGCTTGAAGCTTGTTAAGCACACAATTCGGTAGTACAATCGTTCCCCCGTGTCTCATACTAATCAAACGAGTAGAAGAACATCCTTGGTGCAATGTGCACTGCATATTTGATATTAGTGCACTTAAAGTGTCACGACATGCACCTAAAAGCATATGAATTGGGTGCTTTTGTGCAATTTCCTGAACCCACACTGCAGCATTCTGAAACTAGTGAAAAACTACACAAACATGTTAATCTGAAATTCCACTGCAAATCCCCAAATGCACATTGTGCTCTTAACTGTTGCTTTGACTAAATTAAGCTGTAGACAGTTACTGTACTATGAAGGTATGGGTATAATGACAACACCCCCACACACACACACCTCCAAAAAAAAGGATATACATGTTTTCTAAGGGATAATTCAGAGTAAAGACTATTAATCACCGTCTCATTGCAAAACTGCCATCAAGGCTGAAGCTAAATGTAGCCCAACTCTATGTTACTATCAGTATGTAATGTAATACCTGCATGCAAAACATACTTCACATGAACTTGTCCCAGTTTGATTTTGCTCATCTTTTTCATTTAAAGTGGTTTAAAAATTATTTCTGAATTCGTTTGTATAGACAGAAATAGAACGGAGGAGCAGAGTTCTCATTCGCTTTTCAAAGATGTTATCCAGGTCGGGGTCACAGGGCTCCCGGAGCATCTCCCAGGAAACATGAGGCGCGGCGTAGGGTGCAGCACACATGGCACCGAAGCGTGACAGGGCACCGTCACACTCAAAGAAGCTCAGGTTCATCGATTCGCCGTAATCCTAATTAGCGTGTGAGAGGAAGCAAGAGCACGCAAGACGCCTACGAGCGTGCGATGGCCACGTGCAAACACGACACATGGTGCTGAATGAAAAGTCAAACCCATCCCCTTGTTGGAGTGAGCAGACAACGCTGCCATCTGACGTATAGAATAAGCAACGTGTAGGTGCTCCTTGGCATACAACGGTTCACTTTACGATATTTTGACTTTATAATGGAACTCAGTAGCAATTGTACTTTGAAATTTCTTAAATTTTAAGCTGTTCCCAGGCAACATGATATAGGACACTTTATACGTCATTGCAATTGTTCTAAAGTTTCACAATCAACGGTGTTTACATCCTACCTACATTACTACCTCAACAATGCAGTTATGCTGTACAGCGTTAGTCTCTACTCCTGAAATCCAAGGAGTACTAATGTCCTTTAAAACCAGCTTTTTGAGAATGAGAATGAAGCTACATTTATCTTAGTATTATACAGGGGTTAGCTAGTTTGGACATCCACTCACAACATTATGTATGACTAATAAAAAAATCAAAATTTGTTGCTCTTATCAAAGATACAACAAGAAACAACATTTTGGCAAGTTGTCAAGGTTTAACTTGGAAAAATCACTCGGAATGTGTACATCACAAGACCATCGGGCTGGACTATTTCTGTACAGACACACGCCACTGTGGTTTATCTGTCACATACACAGGAAAACCGTGAGTACCACTCCATATACATTCTTAAGAAATAAAGCAGTAAAAGAAATTGTACTGTAATACATAATTAATAAAATACATAGAATAAAAGGAGACACGTGCATGTGGGTGTATGACAAAAGAACAAAAACAAATACTTGCTCAGATGCACGCACACACATAGTATAACCAGTACGGAGTCTTCTGCAGTCAGGACCAAATCAATTTGCAAAGAAAAACCCTGTGTCAAACCTTGCCATTTCCACTCAATATTCTATTTTAGTTCTGTCCTCCCGT
This sequence comes from Chitala chitala, assembly GCA_025773905.1. NCBI lineage: Eukaryota > Metazoa > Chordata > Actinopteri > Osteoglossiformes > Notopteridae > Chitala > Chitala chitala. The sequence goes on from JABJVR010000029.1 coordinate 6,953,931, forward strand.
TTGTCACATCATAAGCTTTGCTTTCAGTCAGATGTTTAAATAAGAGAATTCCCAGCTACCCGAGCACCCAATCACGTTATCAGCAGCCAATAGGTGCCCAGCATGGTGTGCAAATCGCTTCATTCTCAGGTTTGCCTTTCATTCACTGCTCCGCCCCTGACCCTGTTAACCTCATGAGACGCGCAAAGACAAACATGCAGCAGGGCCCAGGCAATGAATTATATGCACGCACACCTAAGTACATTAAGATTTAACATAAATAAAGGCTTCAGAAGCAATAAATGCCCTTTTCATTGAGTGAACATTAACCTTGTCCAGCAACAAATGAGAAATTAGTAGAACGTTATCTTAAAAAGCAGCCTTTAACAACCCGCAGTCACACGGAACATATGGCGTCTCCAAGATGCACACATATGTTCCACTGCAGTTTCTGTCATTCTAATGAAAGTATTTCAAGTTATGGAAAAACATGTTAAATTCAAGTCAACATGGCTTTCATCAGTTTTGCATAGGAACAAAATTACACTAACCTTTATTTTGGCAAATTATATTTTAGTGTAACCAAACCAATATTTGTAACACAGCCTACACAAACATTTAAAAGTGTGTATATGTATTTATAGGAAGCCTTGGTTTCATAGTAAGACCATGACACAAGGGACAGAAAGAGCAGAGATATGAGGCCGTTTTTTGTTGGACACACTTTGCCAACAACACTGTCAAGATAACAGTCACAAAGAAAAGGCAAAAAACAAAGAGAGGCTATTTTACACCAAATAACACACTCATAAAACAGAGATACATTCTCATTATGAGTTGCAGAGTGAAGAGAGAGAACAGCACTTTGGGTCAGCATGTGAGAGCTGTTGAAAAGTTTAGAAAACACGTTTGGTGATTAAAGACCGCATCGCATGGATCACATACAGCTGGGGAGCCTAGCATCAGATGTGGAGGTGAAACATCAGCGCAAACGTTTTAAAACTGTTTAATCAGACTCAAAAGCAGAATGTACAGTTTTTAAACTGCACTTTTCGTTTTCTATTCATTTTATTGCTGTCTTAATAACTTTTTGCAGGACCGTGAAATCATCAAGTATTAATAAAGTGAAACAAAGACTTTAAAGTGACAGTTATGCAGCATCTCTTCAGAACATTTTCCCATCAAGACCGTCGACAGACATTCCACAAATGAAAAGAAGTCTGTGAGCTGAAGTGGCAGAAGCTCCACTGTGAATTTTTACAATAAAAAAAAAAACGTCACTCACCAGACCTTGGGCTTCATTCATTAAAACTGCGCAGGCACATTTTTCAAATCATAAATCGTAATTACTAAAATCCATGAAAATGCAATTTATAAAACTTGATACAGTCAGAAAATGTGTGCACTGAAAAGCCCTCGATAATTTCTCACATCTGAATGCCAAAATTAGTGAAAGGACTAAAGTTTTTCAGCAGTTTCCCTGTGGTGCAATAAAAATAAGAATCTGAAATTTAAATAATTACACAGCCATGATAAATCCTCGCTAAAAGCACTGCCACTGCCACTGAACAGCACCAGAAATGATAAAGAAATGAGATTCTAAAACCCATGGCAAGTAGTACCATCATACTCTAAGCGAATTAAATGTGGAAGAGCATAAGGCCACCAGTTACTGTTTTGACGTCTCATCTGTTCCACTATTAAAATATATTGTGAGCCCACAGGAAAAGGACTATAGCCAAAAACAGAAGTGAAGAAAATTGTTTATTCATTGAATGTTTTTCATTGCAATTTACCAATAGTGCACTCCTGAAGGATCATCCATCCATCCATTTACTTCACCACTTTATCCAATTCAGGGTCGCAGGAACCCTGAAGCCCATCCCCAGAAACACAGGGCACAGAATACCCCAGGCAGGGCGCCAACCCACCGCAGGGCACACGCATGCATATACGCACACAGCCCCTGAAGGTCAGTGTTCTTGAACATCGTGTGTGTGTGTGCGTATGTGTGTGTGTGTGTGTGTGTGTGTGTGTGTGTGTGTGTGCAGTGTGATGGCTGAAAGAATGCACTGTAATTTGTGTTACCTTGAACAGATACCTCGAAACACTGTGCATGAGGTCCAGGCTCTTATTTGGCAGAAATATGGTGGTGTAGCAGGTGAGCTGTGACGCTCTACATCCATGCGTCTTCATCTCCGTTTGTCAGCCACCAGTTAAAACCATCTGAATAGTTGTGCAACAGTTGATTTATTTCACAAGATTAATGTGGTCACTAATGCAGAGGACTTTAGAAAAGAACAAATGGGGGGACCAGAAAACACAGGAATTTATTACACAAAAATATGTGAATTTATTAGCTCTCACCTACCTCGGGCAACTCTGGGAATTTGTTTCTTCTGCCTGCAAAATTAATCACAAGCTGGTGTGCTAGATGAAGACTATCGATTGCCCTTTTTCAACACAGCGCCATCAAGACAGGGGCCAGGCAAAGGCTTGGTGCTGAAGACAGCCCTTCTGTCGCCTGTTTCCCCTGCACCTCTTAATTGTTCCTTACTAATTTGGCTGACATTTGCCTGCCAGTCTGCCCACGCTGCTAGCACCTTGAATACGTTGAGGAAGCAGGCTGATGATGGAGGGGCCACACTGGCTGAAAGCTTTGGTCCTTCATCATTTATACAAGACAATAAGCACCTCAACGAACTGTCTGTCTCTCCTGAGTTGTTCAAACCACGACAGGGACAATTTACATAGACTGACCTGTAAACAATGATTTGATTTATTAAAATAAGTTATTTGCTTGAAATAACTGCATAATATATCATGAGTATTACTCCAGTGTCTGCTCCCAGCGACATGGATAACAAACAAGCAGTGGTACTTTGTACGTACATAAAGAGTACAAAGATTTGGGCAGCGGCTTCATATGAATTCACCATACCACCATTTTGTTGGACAGCCCGGCAAAATGTGAACAAACACTAAAAGAAATGTAATTTCATACTTAGCAAGTGATTACTAAACATGTGCCTTAATGATTATGAGCAAAAAAGAATAAAGGTTGATAATCTTGTCGATACTGATTTCACACCTGCATTTCAGAAGTGACAATTAATACAGGGAACAGAAATGACAGATTTAACAAGATTACAAGATTCATAAATAAAAACGAAGCAGCACATGCTAAAGGCCATCTCTACTCTGACAGCAGATCTGCTAAAACTGTGCATATTTCACAATTTTTGCAAGTGAGGTAAAATATTAACAGCACAAACACTTCTTTCTTGCTTATTTACTTATGCCATTAAAAACGCCGACCTTCAGAAATGAAAACACTCTTTTTCATCGTGTATTTAACGAATGTGTCTGCTTAACCAAGAAACCTTGGACAGAGTAAACACAGATAGTCACTGGCATGCTTTTATGCTGTCCTTTGACATTTCTATATAAAACTCCTCAGCGCTGAACTTTGTCTGAATGGTCAAAATGGTCACAGCATCCATAGGAATTACCCAGTCAACAAAAAGGCTATAAGTATGTAACCACAAAGCCAGAAGAATCTCTCTGATAAACCTCAGATGTTGACTCTCACCTTAGTATTTCAATGACATTTCATAATACGTAGTTATGAGGAATGACATGTTCACGCATCTTTTGACAAGTCTCCTGGTGACTTTTCGATGTGGTGTACAGGAAGAAGCTTGATCTGTTTGATGAAGGTTTTTACTTACCTGTTAATACATTAACTTTATTTCCAATTAATTTTACCGAGGCCCACTTATGATTGTTAAATCTCGTGTTGACTACATACTGATACAATGCAAGTCAAATTTTATGACGTTGAACTCTATGTGATATATATACACCATATTAAAATGTAAATGTATGAAATGCACGCAACAGCAACATTAGCATTCCACTTTAATCTTGGAATATGCTGATGCAGACACAACACAGGCAAACCAGGGAGAAGGTGTAACAAATGCAGGTCACTCCGCTGCCAGTCAAATCAGTGTTGGAAACTGTCCAGCGCGAACTCCGCATGACAGGGCAGCAATTTGAAACTGAGGAACAGACACTTTTCCAAAAATCAGGGGATAAAATGTGAGCAAAGTAATTATTACAGATGACCTCTTTTTATTAAAAATGTAAGTCACCCATTACAAAATAAAAACACGATGACAATTACGTGTACCTGCATGTACTATGGGACGGTATTTACTAAGTGTTTACATAATTACTTTCTCCTTTTCTCCCTGTCTGCCGGGTGATCCAAGTACAAACTGAGCAGATTACCAGCAGCTGACGGTGATCTGCCCCTCAGCCACACCGAACAGCACCTGTGCCAAATCAGAGGCAGTGGTTTACACAAACGCCACGACACCACGAGGAAAAAGCTCAGCGGTTTAAGCGACCCACTCTGTCCTCTCCCAAAAACATCTCTCCTCAGGCAGGATCTGAATAAGGGGCCAATAGCTATACCATCAGCACCGAGAACTAAAAAGGTGCTCCTGTGCACAGCCCGAATCGTGACACTTGGGACACCGACACAAAAAAAAACCGCCAGGCTGATTATGTTAATAATTCTGCGCTTCATCCAGCACAAACAGAAGTCTGGAAAACTCTTTAAAATCAGAGATTGATTTAGCATTCACATGACTGTGCCTGTGAGTTGACGATAATGTAAAAAAAGAAATAAATGTTGATTCTGTTCATGCCAACTTAAATATAAAAGAAACCCTATTGTTTGTCACATTAACAGTGACGCACACGTACTATATCTGGCTGTGTATGTACCGTATGTATGTATGCATATACACCATGTATATTGTAAAGCCTGATTCATTACAAAACTACACTATAATGTTATTATGCATAGAGATAAATGTATTATCTACAGTATAGTCCATTTAAAAATTTAAAGTAAAATATTTTTTTTAATTTTTCTTAGTATAAATCCTGAAAAAAAAAAAGAAAAAAAAAAAAAGCAATTTATCAAATCTTTCTGTGCTCACTAACACAAACCAGCAAATAGGTTTAAAAAAAATTACATTTGACAGTATTTATTACATTATTCAGACAAAAGGACTGACTTTTACCAAATACAGAAATAGTTTAAAATTAGCATGATGTAAAAAATAACGGTTTAAGTAAACCAGTGCTCAAAGTAAACTGCAACAGTGTCAAGCCTGTAGCGACTTCCTGCACAAATGCGCTGGTGCATGGTAAGTGTACGGAGCAGGTAAGTGCATGAAGAAAAGCTTAGCAGCAGGTGTCCCACAGTGGCAGTACTGTCACATGGCTTGCCTGGCCTCCCCCTAGCAAGATGTGATCAAGAGGAACGTCCACATTTCCCACTTCCTTCCAGAAAGGGAATGAGCACTGAGACAGACGGGTACCAGTAAGTACAGGACTGTGACAGTCCCCTGCTAAAGTTATCTAATTATCAGACAGAAAACCATGGTGACCTTACACGCTTACGGAGAGGAGGGCTGCCACCGACACAGAGGCGTAGTACGAGTCACACCAGCGTCAACTGGTATGGCCACCTACAATCACTCCCTGTCACCCCATAGAGAGGGAGAAAGACACTGTGTAAGAAAAAGATATTTCACTGCAAATATGTTACTCAGAGAGGAGGTCCTAAACAGGTTAAATTACATCGTATATATGGACATAAAACCTGCATTTGAATACATTACATTTTTCTGGAGTACACATAAATCACATCCATTTAATTGCAGACACTTTTGCGCAACGCAAAAACAAAAACCAACAGGAAACAAATTTGCAATGAATCAAAAAATAAATAATGAATAAATAAAAACAGGAACAGACATAGAGTAAAATGAGAAATAATCGTGTATTAAGAACACAGCACAGCTACATCATAACAGATGTGTTAATGTATAGGGAAGAGTACCACACGTGCTGTGACATGCACCCTAGTTACCCAGCGAGGAGTACCCACGGTAAGTACCCTGACAGTGGAACGTTACCTCTTGAGGAGTGCTTTAAGTCTTCTTGAAGTATGGAAGAGACAGTAGTTCTGTCTGAAGAGGCAAGCATTCGATCCCCTAACGTGCCTAGGGTCAAGAACACACATAATTACAACTGCTGGATCTGTGTAGACAATGTAATGATTTCATTATAAACCAATTACAGCAAATCAGGAATATTTAATTTACACAAATAAAATGGATATAATTAACGTGACAGCCAAATCTGAACACAGCATTCAGCAAAGCATAAATACAGAAATACTACAAACTGATATATCCTTGAAGGTGGCATGGTGGTGTAATGGTTAGCACTGTCACCTTATACCTCCAGGCCTGGGGTTCAAGTCCTGAGGTGTGTGTATGTGTAGGGTTTGCATGTTCTCCCTGTGCTTGGTGGGGTTTCTCCCAAAGACATGTAAGTTCAATTGACTGGTGTGTCTAAATTGCCGTGTGTGTGTGTCCTGTGGTGGGTTGGTGCCCTGCCCTATGTGCTCTGGGAAGGGCTCCAGGCTTCCCCACAACCCTTAATGGGATGAAGATGACTGACTGAGATGTCCTTGATTTTATTAGACTTCACTTCCTACTTGTAATTAAAAATAATAAACCGGTTTAAAGTACGGCAGGATAGGTAATGAGAAGCGGTATGTGGACACATTTTTCAGAGAAGTAAAAATAGAAAAAAATTATGTATATTATAAACACCAGGGGTGGAGCCGAATCTGAACACGGCATCCAGCGAAGGACGGGTTGCTATGAATATTTATTTAGTGCAAATATTTTTTTATTTGTTTGTTGGAAAGAAAGAATGTATTACATTGCGATGCCATTCATTTTTTTTTTTTTATACCTTAACTGGTTTGCTGAGGTAGTTTCTTATAATTCCACTTGTCTTATGTTTTCCTGTTGGAGCTGCAATATGTGAAGTGGAGTTTGTTTGAGCAGGAGGAGATTAGCCTATGCTGGCTCTGGCACTGCAGTTACAGGCTAGTTTACCTGCACGCTGTGCTCGCTGCTCACTCACTCTGTGTCTAATACATTTGCGGGTATTGCACTGGAGAAACTGAGTACTATTTATAGCTATTCTAGCAAGGTTGCTGTGCTACTGTTTCACCTTAAAAGATGCAAATGTAGAGGAACTTGTTTTACCATGAGGAGATTAGGCTTGCATTTACCTGTCAGTCTTGTAAACTATAATTTAGCCTATATTGTTGCCACTGTAGAAGCAGGTCTACCTTTTGAGTGGTACTTTTGAATCTCACTTCCACGTGACAAGGATTGAGGTATTTGCATAACCTGTTAGGCTCCCCCTGTTTTGGCAGGCAGTAAGATCTGTAGTCAGCTCAATTATTAGCTCCGTTGTCTATTAGTTACGTCACGCCCATAGCTGGCAGTCTATTTTGACCACTGATTTGCTGTGCCCCAAACCCCTATTCAATTTTCCCAACATGGATTTGTTCATGGTTATATGTACTGTATTTATTGCTGGGTTCATGAAAACCATAAACCAACATTACACCAGTGCTCATAATTATAACAGTTTAGTGAAGAACACTTGTATGAACACTCTAACATACTAGAATATTAGAAGTGTAATAAAAAACAAAATTGTTATACCTATTTCCACTTTTATTCAAATACAGATAATTTTGCGGCCTCATCAAACAGAGATACAAATAAAAATACTGGGTGTACATCCCTATACATACACAAATATGCATATATATTTGCCTGTCTTTGCTTAGCGAGGTACAAACAGAAACAAATATCAAAATTGGATATGCATGATTGAACAGTACACCTGTTATTCAAAATGATTATAAGATTATCTGTGCATATTCTATGACATTTCAATCCTGCTGCGACACTGTGCCGATGTTCATTCAGACTGATTCTAGCATTAATAACTGATACCTGGCTGTGTTCGAGTAATGAACCAAGAATTTAAAACATCTGTCTCTCCTGCATCTACTGATTACGAACACCATATACACCATGTACGCTTCAAAGGACAAAGCCGTCCCCCCGCCACTCATCACGTCAGAAAAATGCAACCTTAGCAGCAGTCACACAAGACTGAAGATCAGAGGTTGCAATTTAAGCCCACCTGCTACGTCTGACATTTTCACTTAATTAGCATTTACGATGGAGCTAAACAAAGCCTACAGTGACACTGACAACATAAAGAACAGAAACTCTGATTTACACACTGTTATACTGTAAACACCTATAGTCCAAGTCATTATTCAGGAAAAAAAGAAAAATATATACAACAAAGCATACAGTATTTCAAAGACTTACAGTCTGTTATTTAGGATAAAAGTCTTAGCCCATGAAGAAAGGTTACGCACCATTCTTGAAATCTTCAAAAAAAAAAAAAAAAAAAAAACATGCAACAAAGGTTTTAACAGAAAGGATTTTTCCCTCTCCGTATTTATTTATTTATTTGCTTTCATTTTTTGAACATAAAGCAAGTTTTATTTGACATTAAATCTTGTGTTTTGACATAAAAGACTTCTTTTTGTTTGCTTTAGAAACAGTCACATTTACTTCTCTGACGTGTGTTGACTTCGACATCAGCCATAAGTCTTTCTTTCCTCTCCTTTTGCCCCTCATTTTGTGTAAGCTTGTATTTCTAATGGTAAATCTGACATTTATCATAGCAGGAGACGGGCTGTGCGATAAAATAAGGGAGAATTATGACTTTAATGGTACAGTGTGACAGACGCCATGTGTCTGCGCGGGGGAAGTTGCCGCGGCACGGAGAGAAAAGGCGCCCTTAATACAATTCAGACGTGAGAGAGTGCCACTTCATCACGGCTTATGTGAACTTGCACTGATGAGAGAAGTTATCGCTGCCAAGTGAAACAGAAATACGGCTGTACAACGAGACGGCAAATGCAAAAACAAAGGCTGAACACACGATCAGACAGTTCGCGTCCATGACTGAGAAGGACATGGAGCGGAGCGCAAGCAGCAGCTCTTCCCACGACTCTCTCTCCAGCAGAAAAGTTTAAGTACACTGAACACGGGGAAATACCCGTCAGGTCTGACTTGGTGATAAGAGTGTGTGCAATCACACAGGAATTCATTTAATGTATAGCCTGAAACTGGTAATAAATACTGAATAAGTTTTTTTTTTTTTTTTTTTTTCTAATTTTGGTTAATCACTAATATTTTCAGTAATTACATTGTAATAAGTTGGGATATCATGAAAAAATTATACATTCTTGTAAAACCAAATCAATACAGTTAAGACACACACACACACACACACACATATATGCCATGTGTCTGCAAACCATTTATATTTATATGTATATATATATATATATATATAGAGAGAGAGAGAGAGAGAGAGAGACACATTTTGAAATAAGACGTTTAGTCTTACATTTAGTACTGAGAGAGCTTATCTTGACAGACAATGGCTAAGACACTAAGATGCTAAGAAGTATGTGTTAGATGGGGTTCCTGGGCTGCCTAAGTGTCAGAAATCCCCTGCTCAGCCCCACTGGTTCAAGGACGTACAAAGCACTCTCTCTGGCCCCAGGTCAGCTGCAGGAATTGCCAGAGGGGTGTTCAATAAAATCAGACCATGTTAGCAGCTCTATTTCAAAATTGTGAAGGTTTAACTCCCTAGATTTAGCCTTTCCCAAGATACCCACAACACACTGAGGCAGTCCACTCTTAGCTGGGAGAGGCAGCGTATTGGCCGGGAGCTAAAATCCAACTTTCCCGTCATGGGCACGAATTATACCATTAAACCACCAATGCAATGACTAAGTAGTTGCATTTATATAAATCAAGTATTAGAGTACTATTATTTTATATGGTCATTTTTAAATCTGTAAATCCTCAACAATTTTGCTTCTGACAATTTACGTATAAATTAAACAAATTACCAATCTATTACCAATCTCATGTCATCATCAGCTATCTTCTCCTCCTTCAGAGGGTTGAGGTAAATGGCAAATCGTTAAAACAAAATATGGTCTGGATGTCCGCATGATAGGTCACATGCCTGTTTAAAATTTAATTGTAATAAACAGACTGTTATTTCCTACAAACAAAATAAATGGTTTATGAATTAGTATGACACAACAATCAATTAACTGAGCTCTAATGATAATAACACAGGAAGAAATAGCTGAGTTCACCTAAGGATTCGCCCATATCTAAAGAAGAGGTACCAAGCATGTAAAAAAAAAAAAAGTGTGGGCACAGCCGTGTAGCTGGTGGTGGCACACCTCTGTACGTTAATGGCTCCTTCCTACCGGTTCACACAGACTGCACCCCCCCCCCAACACAGAGGTCAAGCTTGAGACATGACATGATGCACGGATGTCCCTGCAGGTTATCCGACAGGATAGCCTTTACCGTGTCACAGCAGCTCTGGAACAATCATGCCAAGTTAATGGAAGGAGCAGACACGCCCACACGCATAACGATGCACTGGGGACTCTCAAAACGGCATTAACATAAGCAATGCTGTACAAGGAACACAAACCCGCCACACGCTGTGCTATGAGAGACCCTGGGTGCTATTTTTATTACAACCAGGTACAACCCAAGTAAGCATTTTCCTTCACCTTACCTTAGCACAGAGGAACAGATATAGGCAAAAGATTTTTAGCAAGAATAATACTCTTTGGCATCCAAGTTACAAAGTGGCAGCTGCAAGCAGTACCTAAGTACATCTTCCCCTGACGACTTAATCTAATTCCGTTTCTTCCATAAGAGGTGGCATCAAGTGAAATTGCAAACCATTTCTGTTGGAAGTGTGGCTTTTGACATTGGGCAGCTATTTCTCTCAATTCAACACCATCTGTCCAATAACGCTGGCACTCCAACTGACAGCAACGTGTGGGCATGGTTCGACTCAAGGCACCAGATATTGAGGGTCACCAAGGTGCTGTGACTGGTACTGCCAGAGCTATTCTTAAAATCAATGGCTTAAATGAAATTAGGCTAAAACTCTGAAGTGAAATGAAAAGCACATGTGATCTAACTGATTCACCAGGTCATTCTGCATTTGCACATTTTTTTGCACATTGATGCATGTCTGTAGTTCAGCTCTGCATACATCATGCTCTAGATACCGTGTGTACGTGTGGGCATGCATTGTAAAATTACAGAAGTGTCTTCAGAGCTTTCAGAGTTAATTTTGCGAGTGTGTGTGTGTGCGCGCGTTTATGTGTGTATGTATATCACCCTGTTCTTCAGTCACCTGGCTAAACTTTACTCTCACCATTTTCACTGCTCTCTGCTCCAAAGCAAACATGTCTGAATGTTTTCCTAGCTTTGTGATCTATTTATTCAGATAGCAACCGTTGTGCTTGTGACGCTCTCCTGACAAATCCTCTTATTTGATGCCATTTCAGTTTTTACAGTGTTTGGAGTTAAAACCACATACTGAAAGCCTAGTATATACTTTTCAGAGTATTTATGTATGGTTGAAGAAAAAAAAAGTTGAAGCCTCTCCATTGATAAGGAGATCAAATGTTAAGGTAAGAGGAGGTATTTATATGTCAGCATTACTGGAGACCCCAGGAAAAAGAAACGCCTTTTTAAGAACTGACAATTAGCACTCTGCAGAAATATTTCTGTTCCTGTGCCACTTTTTCCAGTTTTTGCAAATCAAAATGAGAAGTTTTCTTCAAAGGTTGCCCTTGATGTTGAATCGTAGTGCTTTTTTGAGTTCAAAAACTTGCATTGTTAACTGTTTTCTGATTTTATTAAATCAAAATCAATACTATCATTTAGATTTAGACAGAAAATTGTATAGAGGAGGCTAAAGTTAGTGTGTTTTCTCTAATATCTAAAGAACTGTAGTTCATTGACATGGCCTTTAAACAGAAAAGGTTACATTGACTATTTAAACAGATAAGACCTGTTTCAGAGTTTCAGCTCCCCATTAGTTGTGTCCTACTTCATTAAAGTTAAGCCATTAAACCCTTCTTGCTATTTAATTAAAAGTCTATATAACTGGTGCATGTCGACTCTGATTATCCCGCAATAACAAATCAACATGAAATAGCAGCTTCACTGAGAATAAAGACACCCCAAGCTTTTTTTTTTTTTTTTTTTTAATAATTCACTGTAACAATAATTTTTCATTAAAAAAATAATAAATTGCAATATAATAATGACCTGTTTCCTGTGCCCAAGCAGTAACTGAAGGCGGCTGATGTTAAGAGCCATGTGACTAAAATAAATTAATAAATAAAAATAAATAAATAAACGTTAAACGCTGCTTAGGTATGTTTCCAACACAGTATATACACAAGAGATAGACGGATGCATGTAAAAATATTTAGTTTGTGAGACAGCTTTGCGTGCGTCGGGAAATAAATTAATTATATATTTATTGTAACGTGTTACAAAAATCGACGTCATGAAATAACATATATATCAATGAAAACAATCAAAGACACATTTCTAAAATGGTCGGATAGGGTAGCGTTGCAGTGGAACTGGACACACTTTTAAAAGCGGGACAAGAGAAAGAGAGAAGGTGAGGGATGAGAGGGCCCGTTACAGGCAGTCTCCTGTAATAATACCATCTTGCGATTCTCTGAGCTCACCGCAGACTAAAGTGCACGAGGCTCCCATTAATACTACTTATCGCCCTGACAGCGGGGTAATTACAGCAGCGCCGTACCGAGGTGGCACAGCCCAAACGGCAGGCGCCGTGCTACAATACGCACCGCTAAGATGTTTTATTAAATCTGGGTGGTTGATCATCAAGTGACATTAGTGTTGACCTATTTTTTATTTGACAATAAATTATCCTTTGCCCACAGCATAATGGATATTGCACGAGAGTCTTACGCGGGAAGAAGGCACCACTGCGACGAGGTGTTCAGGAGCACAATGGGACAGTTAGGCTGAACGCTCCTGAGATATTAACCCTGAACTTGCCTCTTCAACAGCTCCTCGTAATTAGTATTGTGGGTAGAAGCAGAAATAAATGCATAAAACATTCCCAAAAATAAGACACCTCAACCTCCTGCTTGCTTCAAATATATTAATAAGTTTTTAGAAACTTGACAAACACGCATCCATTGTGTTGGTCTATTCATGACCCAAGGCTATTTACCTATATTCTGTGCAGGCTGAACTGTTAATTTACCTTTTCTGTACTGAATGTCTGGTTGTGTAATAAAACACTGCCTCTGCTCTTTAACATGCACTACAGATCACACACAGAAATACAAAAGACAGTTACAATATTATAATTTGTTGACTGCTTACCTACTTAAAACATATAACGAAGCACCACGATAAAGGGTGTAACATTTCTATTTGTTGCACTGAAAACAATGACAACTATTCTAGCATCTATACAGACGTAAATTTTAGTATTATGGTTTAATTCATTCTAATGATGTAATTTAAAACATCACATCAGGCAGTACACTCCAGATTACTATTCACTTTAAATGAGAAAGTGGAAAAAAGTTGGCCACGTATGAATGGCCTATGTCAGGTGCTTAATATAACTGTTTATGAAGAGTAATAAATGGGGTCAAGGCATTGTGCATGTTATGTTATTGAAAATTACTTGAAAATTGTCAATTAATGTGACCTGTATTACCATTTTGTTTGCATTAGGACTGCTAAAGTATTACAACCAATATCCAACCATCTTTACAGGGCCACATGTGGCCTGGAGGCAGTCTTTTCTGTCACATTCAAACAACAGTCAGTTCAATGCAACAAAAAATTGTACAAGTTTGTACAATTTATGGTGAAATGGTAGGACGGCAATCAGTTTAACAACCAACAGAATGCAATGTGCCTACACACCATACTCTCACATCTCAGTAAATGTACAATCATGCTTAAGCTCCTTTTACTGGTGCCAGGGCCGAGAACAGCCAAGGTGAGGAAATCACCAGGCCTTGGAGAGAGCTAAACACTATGCAGGGGAAGGGTAACTTCAAAGCTGGTACAGCAGGTTCAAGAACACACATTAGAGCCATACCAAAGACAATATCAAGATCCGGGTACGGTGAAGCAAGACTGAGAAGTGCAAACTTCATACTAGACATAACTCATAAACGAGGAAACATGACAAAAGGTATTTACCAAAAGGGATGCACAAGAAACAATTACAGATACTGGGGTGTCTCCAAACACCACCCATACCCAACAATGAACACTCATAACCAAAGTGATATACACAGAGCTGGTCCATTACAAGTGAAACTATGAAAGCTTATGTTAGTACTAAAGGTAAAACTGTACATTCTATGAAAACTGTATCTAGTAAGAAAGAGGACCTCCCCTTTTTCTTCCAAAGGTATTATTAGAACTGTGAGACGATACAGGCACATTTCAGATTGCTGGTCGTCCCCCTGGCCAGCCGGGCGAGCGTGAGGCAAATGTCGAAGGAAAATAATGTGCACGCAGAGGCAGGTGAGTCATTTGTTCGGGAATTGCTCCAGGTCACAGGAATTCATGCAGGCACAAGGTATGCAGCCCACAAAGGTATATATCCAAGCACCTCACATTAGGTGCAGCACCTGTGCTTTGCTCTGTGTAATAAAATCAAGGTGCTATGCAGGTTATTTCCCTTCCAAACATATCATTTGAGCATTTTTTAACTGAAGGAGCAGGTTAGTGTTCACACACAAACACACACACATACACACACACACACACACACACACACACACACACACACACACACACACACACACACTGGCACAGTGGCCCAACCACAGATGCTTGAGTGTTATATAGTGTGTTGGA
>JABJVR010000029.1:6968768-6979707 GCA_025773905.1 Chitala chitala
CCCCCCCCCCCCCCCACACACACACACACACACACACACACACACACACACACACACACACACACACACACACACACGTGGTCTGCAAGGTTGGTAGTCTTCCACTGTGATGGCTCAAAAGATCAAACACAGAACAAGGCAAACTTAGGCTTGTCCTCCTCAAATCTGTGTCTACCAAAAAAAAAAAAAAAAAAACAAAACAGCACATGTTGCATTGTGTAATTTCTGTCTCCTACCCTTATCATTTAATACTACAGTTTTGTCATGTGTAAAATTGCACATGTTATCACATAGCACATTCAAATTCATTTAGATTTGAAAGAAAATGCTTTTTAAATGGATTCACAGTGAATTGCAAGTTAATTGTGTGTAGTTAATACTATGCAAGTAATTACAATTGAATTTGTATTGCAAAACATTTATTAAGGAATATTTATAATCTTCTGTTTTGGCTATGCAGAGAAAAAAGTGTAATTCTGAAAGAATGTGGTTAACAGATTCTGCTGAAAATACTGTGAAACAGTAAATAATGTCATTTGCCATTCTAGTCTGTGATGTCTTAAGTAAATGAAGTATTAAATTAATAAATTACTTGCCCCAGGAGCAGGAGATGTGGACACATTTTGGAGTGGCATTTAGAAGCTTTTTCAATGCATTTCATTATGTTAGTATTCATAAAGACACCCTTCAACACTTACAAGTTTCATCCATGCTCAATATTTAAAATGCAAATATATACTCAGTGTTAAACAAAAGACCTTATGCAGACACATGCTAAGTAAGTACTGTGGCTGAAAATGAATGAACCTGCTTTCAGCAGTGAACTTTGCCTTCAAGCTCTATAACACTTGCTATGGCCAAGGATGTAAGCCTAAAGTGTATGTTAGCCTGTGCTCAAAGTCAATGGCCAACAGAAACACTCACTGCTAAACCAGCAGATTTCCTATTGATTAATGCGTCAGCTCATATTTGTGTAAACCACAGTGGTTCTGAAGAAGTTGAAACCAGGGACATAATCGGTGTTAGAAGAAAGTGCACATAAAATGTAAAATTATAGAATAATTAATAAAATTTTAATGTTAAGATGTATAAAATTTGTTAACAATCAATGTTACAAACACACACGCGCGCGCGCACACACACACACACACACACACATATATATATATATACCTGAGTTTAAAATACAATTATGCAGTTATTACACCTGTAATACACCACTGTTACCGTTGCTCAAGGAAAAAAAAAATTGTATTCTAAATAAATATTCTAAATTAACAACTTGTATTTTTAACAATAATCAGCATCCAATAAATATTTATGTGTAAAGATGTTTGACAGATGTCGAAAGCTGTGATTCGTCCTGCCTCCTGGAAAAAAGGTCCGTTTATTTATGTATATCATATTCTACTTGAGCGGAGCTAAAGCCTGCCTCATATGGATGTACAGTAAACATGTGTAAATATTTCATAAGGCCCTGCTATATTGCTCTAATTCATCCAACACGTTCCTCTTATTCACTTCCATTAACCTAATAGCATCATAAATAAATAATGAGTGACCTGACATTTCACTCTTGCACAAATTTCAGCTTTAAGGTGTCATGAAAGAGATAAAATGACAGGGGTTTCAATAACTCAGTGATTATTACATAAGGTTTTGAAGTTATTTATGTCAATTTGTTCATTTCATGTCAGTGCATAAGGGTGATCGTTATATATGTCAGCTCACACTTACCTCAAAATTAAAAGTAGTTAAACAAATGCATTTTATATTTTTATATAGATTTTTGGGGCTTTTAAAATTGCAGGTACAGCGACATATCAAACAAATGGTTCCTTTTTGTTTTGAGGTTGGAGTGTAATATGACTAAAAAAATCTGAATTGTGATAAGATCGGAGAGACTGATTAGCAGTTTGACGCCTGACTTTTCTCTTCTTCGATGTAATAAATGAACTACAAATTATCAAATAAAATTTTTAGTCAAAGCAGATCAGATATTGATTATGTATTTTACAATTTTTTTTTCATATGTGACTGCATGTTTGCCTAGTTTGCTGTAAGCTTCAAGGCATTGTAAGAGTACATATGTTTGTTTTGTCTTGGAATTCATGGAGTCCCCTAGTGGTGGATCATAATTAATATGTGTTTTGCCAGTTCTTTGGATTCACCTTAAAAAATGATATGCCTGCACACATATAAAAGTACCTTGAAGTAACAGTAAAATTAATTGGTACCTTGCAAGCATTTGATTTATTTTTATCAAAGATTTTGTTTAACAAAGATGAGAGTTTGTTATTAATGTAAAATTTTAGTTATCCCATAGCAATCCACAAAATAACTTTAATACATTTTAAAATCCCTAACTGATCAAAATAGATAAACAAAAGTCACTAGATAAAATGTATCACTAAAATGTAAATACTTTATTGATTTTCACAATTAAATACTTATATAGTAACATTTAGGAAATACTGTTGTACATAATGTGTTATTTGCACCTAAACATTGTTCAATTTTTTTCCCATGAATGTCTGTTTGAAAACAAATGCAAAAGGAAGGGATGCTTGCAGAGCAAACACACGTTGTTTTATAGCCTTTGACTGTTTATGTGTAATAAACCTAAAAGCACCCATCATATTCCAGTCTAAAGTTGAGCTGCCAATAATGTGGGGGACATTTTGTTTCCAGATAATATTCTTTTAACATAACTTGAAAAAACAGCATTTTAGCATCCACAATCTAGAGGAAGGGCATCAGGGAATCCTTCAATAATTTCATTTAAGAAACAAAGACTGTCTCTATTTACAGTTCAGTATTCCTTTAAAACTCCTTTCATTTAAATGACAGTATTGCATACAGTATGTGTATTAAGCAAGTGGCCTTCTACATGCTATGGACATGTATATTAAAAGTGTAAGAATCACATATTAAACATAGCGCACTGAAATTCCAATGAAACTAATGTTATAACAATTACATAAGCAACAGGAAAAAAGCATTTGTAATTGCAATGCTTACTGTTGATCTAGATAGGGTAGGCATCAAAGACTCAAAGCTGCAATCAAGACAGATAATATTTGAAAATGATAAGCTATTTTTGTAACTTGACAAGACACCTCACACGTTAATGTGCTGCACGGTTCCCCACAAAATAAAAAACAAGCTTTTGGGTCGTGTGATTTAAACTCCTCGAAGTTGCTGAAGAAATGACTCTCCTCGACTACGCGTATTCTTAAGCAATAACAACGCGATCCGTATTATCCACCCAAGAATACCCGTCACCGAAGAGAGTCTTAAAGAAGAGAGCAATTTGAATCGAAAGATATTGCACGATTCCCAACCATTTGACAGCAGCAACAGGCTTTGAAATGATTGATTGAAGATGCCTTGTATCACAAGCCAAGGCCTCAGCAATGGCTTTTCTGCAAACAGAAGTTAACACAATGCATTTTGAAGTGAATCTAAAATGCTGTTATTCTTTTCCTAATATCGCTGCATTTTCAATACCTTGCTTCTCTCACTCACTCACTCATTCACTCACCTGCTCACTCACTCTCTCACTCACTCCCTCGCTCAGTCGCTCAGTCGCTCGCTCACTCACTCCTTCGCTTGCTCACTCAGACACTCTCATGTGCTCGCTCTCTCTCTCCATTATTACATCAAGCAAAACAAAAAGGGGCTGTAGAGTGGCGAGCTTGGCCCAGTGTAAAACACTTACCTGGTCCAGCGTGGCTCGGCTCTCTTTCCTCTCCGTTCCCTTTATGATTTCCATCGCTCCGCTCCTCAGAGCCAGGCTATCTCCTGTTTCACTGGCACATGTCCAAGAATAATGAGTGTTCCTGGAAAAGAGGGTAACGGTTAGGGTTCACTGCTGAAATCACGGCCTTTCAAGCCTGTCTTAACACCACTATTGTTTACCCCATTAATAGCCAACTGGCCCTGACAAATGTCACCCAGAAAATCCGGCAGCAGCAGGAGGCAAATTATAGATAATATGAAAAATAATTGGAAAGAGGCCTGTCAGAACAGAGAAGCAATTTGTGTCACTCTGTTTTCCATTATCTGAAGGATGCATCAGTTTTATCTATATGGATCCAGAAAAAGAAATTTAAACCTTTTTGTTTTTAGCTAAAAACATTTTTGTATATATACTAAAAAAATTAATTGCAGATTTGAGTACCCTGGTTTAAAATTTTAATTTTGAAGGAATAATGATACCTAACAAAAATTGTAAAACCATGACATTATTACTGAAATAATCTAATGTAGTTATCCAAACTTGCTTAATATTAATAATATTACTAATAATGCTACCAACACTACAATTCCCAAAACTATACACTAGATTTAACAACACTTTAAATCATGCTCTGAGCATTATAAAACAAATGTCATTTTTTAAAATTTACAATTTCAGTCGAATTCCTCAAAACATTTACCAGTCATAACTAAAAGCAGTAGCTCTAAACAAAAACCAAATAAAGTTAGATTTTATAGAATTTGTCAAAATACACACAAATAATTTCTTGCAGATTTCAACTCTAAATTCTACAAACTGACTGATTTTTTTCTTTTGAACTCTATGTGCCAGCTTTCAGGTATTCTACATGTGTCTTTGCCATAATGTGTCTTGTGAGACAGACTGATGTAAGTCACTCCAACGGTAGGCATCACCAGGCCATACAGCCAGCATACAAGCATTAATGCAAAATAAATAATTTACACTTTGAAATTTAAATTCTTAAATTCGGAATATATGATCGCTGATTCACTGGTGTTTCTAAATATCCTATGTTATTAGCACCCTATGCTCTTTGTTAAATATGTTAACTCATACATGGTCAATTCTTTGAAGCACTTACTGAAATTAACTCACACACAAGAAATTGTCTCCAGCACAAAAACCTTCACAACTCATACAAGTCAAAGAAATGCAGTACCTGAAAAAAGTATAGTCAGGATGACACAACACAGTTTTTGTTTTTTTCAAAAATTTTGCAAAATTGTCATTTGTCAAAACTGACCACTTGCAAAAACAACCCAAGGAAAAAAATACAAGTGAAATATAAAAGCGGATACAGTATATTGCTATCCATTAAGTACTTCCACAGTAAATGACTGCATTGCATGCAAGGCAACCAGTAATTAAAAAGGGGGGAAACGAGGTTAACCAGTGTAAGTCCCAGCATCCTCTCCCCCCATGCAGAAAGAGGTGTTGATCCCTGAGAGATTCCCTCCTCGACAGCAGCTGTACTAAGGCACTGAACAAAACAAAAGCCCCGTTGCACTGCCACTGAAGCAGACAGCACTATTCACTAAAACGCCATCTCCTGAGAGACTGCTCGCTACCTCTAAGCGCGGCGACATAGCCCCCTCCTGTCTGCAATTTCTCCTCGCACATCAGCACTATCAGTGATGCTGCTGGAGATGAATTCAGTTCTGCTTCTTTGAAAAAAAATGTAGATTTGATATTCCTTCTAGCAGAGCGGATTTAATCAATGCGTCTCCATGCATATTTATTCAGCTTGTAATAGGCAAAGTTCCTCAAGGTACGCTAATCCTCAGTTTCAATTTCCTTCTCACTCATGTGGATTTCCCCCACTCCTTTTTGCAAAGCAGTACGCTATGTGTGGGGGGGAAGAAGAAAAAAGTACAACCGAATAAATAC
Organism: Chitala chitala; assembly: GCA_025773905.1. NCBI lineage: Eukaryota > Metazoa > Chordata > Actinopteri > Osteoglossiformes > Notopteridae > Chitala > Chitala chitala. The sequence goes on from JABJVR010000029.1 coordinate 6,974,440, forward strand.
ACCTTCTTTTTTGCAGTTAAACATCTCTGGATGAATCTGTATTCCTCATTCAGTGGCTGCCTACACATTAAAAGAGGTCAGGGGCATGTTATTTTCGCGCTGTGGTACAACTTGGAGAACCTTATTACATACTCATAGTAATTTAATTGTAATACTGAGCATGAATGGTTTAATATTGTACAATAAAAGAGGAATAAAAAGAGACTTTCATCGGCAACACACATGGCAATGGCATCATAACGAAACTCTGCATCTAAGTAAGCTATCTGGCATTGAGCAGAGTGAAACGTGCATTTACGAAACTGTGATACTCGCCCAGGAAGAGGGAGGAATTACGCACACATCCACATGTACGGAGGCAGCTTACCCTTTCATTGCTTCTCCAAAGCAAGTCTCCCGCTGAGCACAAAGCTTTGGTGTCACCTGACGTTTGACTGTGGTATGTCTCGGAGGAGGCTGCCTTGCTGTGCTCCGCGGCTGATTTATACAGGCTCCCATGCAGGTGCTCACGGAGGAGAGGCGCTAGCGCGGCAGTGCAGGGGCGGGCGCGCGCGCTCAAGCACGCCCAGTCCGGACGCTGCTCCAGGACCCTCCCGGCCCGCCCGATAGTGCGCGAGATGGCTCCGCAGGTAGACAAAGCGGACACGGGCTCTCGGCACAAGAATCAAAACACCCCTTTCCTCTCAGGCAGCTGTTGCTCGCTACATCAAATGAACTTGCAGAGAAGGAGAGGCAGACTGTGAACAGGAGAGCAAGAGCAAGGGAGAGAGAGGGGGGGAGAGAGAGAGAGAGAGAGAGAGAGAGAGGGAGGGAGGGGAAGAGAGAGAGTACAGCACACACACACACACACACACACACACACACAATGTACAGGCCACAGAAACGCCTTCTGCACATAAATAAACATATACAGTATATAATAGATCAAAGCACAAGAGTGTGGCCAAAAGCAAAGTGTGTCATCCAAAGCATGACATGGTTCATTAAGTAAAGAAGACCTCACATGCTATGTGTTTCATGATTTGGGTTTTATGACTTCTGAGTAGCAAGAAGGTCAATGAAGTAAGGCAGCACAGTTCGCACAATCAAAAAGCTGATGTCTGATAGTGATGTATGGCAAAATGTCTCTCTCACATGACAAGCATATGTTGATGGGGGCTGTTTAGTTGGCTATAAAAAATGCAATTTTCTTCCTGTGTCGTAAAGGCCCCCATTAACTCCTCTTGTGGAAAAAAAAAAACAATTATGACACATGCTGTCTTCAGAAACTGTGCTGTGAAGTTAGAGACAATTTGGGGATCAAGGCGATTTGAATTGGAGACAGAAGTGGAGAAAATTCCTGTGTGTGTTGTTGTGTCCTCAGGTTTCAAGGGAGAATTTTCCTCAGATAACCTCTCCAATGCATTTAATTCCATTCAATCTGATGACAGGTTGCTTTCATGCAAACGATCATTTTAACTTTCTGCAATGGGACTGGCTTTTAAACTCAAAATTTCCAGTTACCAAGGCTTAAAATAATGTAACTTTTCATTTAAACCACTTTGCAATTTAAATACAAGAAAGAACCCATTATTAAGCAGTAGTTTAAGTAAGTTTAAGTAAAAATATAAATGTAAGTTTAAGTAAAAATATAAATTTCCATAATCATGCAAATGGTAATTTTTTTATACTTGTTAAAAAAATTATATTTTGTAATAACGTAAGTGCAATGTGGGAAATAGACACATATATGATGGTATAATGATGTCAACGTTCAGTGACACTCCCAAACCAGTAATAATTTCTTTATTTGTATTCATGCAAAAAAAATGTAGTTTTAATTATATATATATATATATATATATATATATGATGTAATATTCAAGGAGCAGTCCATACAGTTCAACTCTACTTTTAAAATACCATTCTGTTATGCGATGAAGTTTTTGAAATGTAGCACCGCTTTGTTCCGATAAATGTAACGAATATGTTAAGTTACAATTTATTCATTCGTTTATCAGCATATATATCATATTAAAACGTACTTAGATAAAAACATTATACAAATAAGAATCAGAATCTATTTGATGGTGTTAAGCGTTTTACAGAAGGCAGTTTTCCACTTTGGCTGTGTGCAAGAGGACAGACAAAGGCAGCCTGTGTGCAGACTCTCCATACGCAGCGATTTACTGCCCCCTGTTGACGCGCTGAGATTTGCTCTACAATACAACGCTGGCTCTTGATTTTTGTAGTGTCACATACTGATAGTTTCGCTGCTCTGCACTGAGCTGTGAACTGAAACAAAGGTGGTTACTTTGTGTCCTTGCAATTCTAGCGATCAACAAATAATAGCTGAATACTACTACTACTATTATTATTATTATTATTGTTGTTGTTGTTGTTGTTGTTAATACAATTAGGAAAAGCAAAACATTTAAGATCTGAGTTCTTTGATAATACTGCTGGAGTGAAAAACACAAAACACAAAGAATACATTACATTTTAAGCTGAAGGGGTGATGCACATGAATGAAGAGGCTTTAGATATCTCAAGGTGGAGTGAACTGTGAGCACAAAGGCTTGTAGATTTAGTTCTCAATAAAGCAAGGCCACATCTTTTCTCACACAATAAAGCCCCATCCCAGAAAATCTATACACCCTTTTTTGACACAAAGTGCCAATTAATGTAAGTGTGCTCTGAGAGGCTCAAGGAATGCATAAAGTAAAATCACATTGCTTTGTTGACACTCTTTGTTTGCTCCTACAGGAGTAATTAGAATAGACTGTGAGAAGGCTAAAAGCTGTGATGTATTAATTGACGTTTATAGGTGCTTATGTCACAAGATAAAAAGTACCAGTGTGGTGCTTATGCCATGTAGGTAGCTTCCACAGCTGCCTGTCTCATGCCTTTTTATTAATATGTTGGGTGAGGGGCAGGGCCTGCAAATTTAAAATCAGTACTTCAGTTTTCTGGGACATTCATGAAGGGGTCTTTAGAGAACAATATGAAAACATGACAGTATTACAGCACTCTTGAAGGGAATGTCAGAGTGAAGGGAGCACAATGACAACACAATTCAGTTTTGCCAGACTTAAAGGGAAAAATCAAAGCAAAGGGAACATATTGACAACACAGTACACTTTTGCCACACTTGAAGGGAACTTCAGAGTGAAGGTACATAATGACAACAGAATACAGTGACATCACACGGGGGCATCATTCAGTGACATCATACTTGGTGGAGGCAGATAAAATTTCACTGCTCCACCTGACAAACTAATTAATTTTTTAAAACCTCAGCTTCACAGATGAAAACCTCCCAGTTCCAGTCAATCTCTTAACTGTAATAATAATAATAATAATAATAATAATAAATATTATTATTACAGTTGTGTGTGTGTGTGTGTGTGTGTTTGTGTGTGCTGATTGATTAATGTCTAGATATTAAACTGTGTAGCCTGTAGCTTGTGGTGTTCACAAACATCAGGTCTCTGTGTAGCCTGTACCTTGCCATGTTCACAAATATCAGGCCTCTGAAGCCTGTAGCTCATGGTGTTCACAAATATCAGGCCTCTGAAGCCTGTAGCTCATGGTATTCACAAATATCAGGCCTTTGTGTAGCTTGAAGCTGTTAACAGCCAGCTAGTCTCATGCGGCATCTGCCTGCACATGGCGCAATTAGTGTGATTAGAGTACGACTGCTGATTGAACAGCCAAGCAGTGGAAATGACTGCTTTTGCTGTGCCACCAGTCCTTTGATGTGAGATTGTCATTTCAGCAGTAATAGTGGAGGGTCAGCACATGCATTTACGTGTGTCATTGACTGTCTTTTATCCTCACTTTCATGAACAATATTAAGATAGTGCCTTTGAAATTTTTCTTAGCTGCAGTTCTTTAACCAGCTCACTTGCCATTTAAATATTTCATTAACGAATTGCAAGAAAATTTACATTTACACTCATTTGTAAATCAACATATTGCACCACAGAATATGTTCTCTATGCAGTCAAAGGGTAGTATTTCTTGACATATAAGATTATTCTCTTTGCATGCTAATGATTCTGGACCACTGTTCAAAAAGTGAGAATGACTGAGAAATGAAAAACGATGATAGTCACGTGCTGCACACGCTGTGTGTGCAAGGATGTTTACCCCCTTCCTGTAGAATCATTCAGAATACCTTTGTGGCTTCAGGCAGCTTAAGGTTTCTAAAACAATACAGCAAGTTGTTTAGACAGAGCCCAAGGTACTATTGTCAGATAAGAGTAAACCATGGGGAATGGAAATATCTTCTTGTATTTCAATTTCACAGCTTAACAGTGTAAATTGGCTGTTCCATCATGCAAATTATTTGGAAGTTATTAAGAGCCTGTGATTTGTGTTGAGGATGAGCGAAGGTTTCTGCCTTTTCAATTACATAGCAGCTGCTTTGGACATGAGTAGCTTTAATGTGGAAAGGCATTAAAAACACAGCTTGAGAAAAATCTTCTTCAGCCTTGCTACTTTATAAAAATACAGCCATCAGAGATTGAGGTAAAAACACCCAATATATGTACTGATAGGTCACAGAGGACTTATGGACTGACATAACTGTAGGTTCCATACAGTAAATGCATGTGAAGGGAAAAATGCCAAGTCTGTAAGCGTGAGTGAGAACTTAAGAAGGTAATGCCATCCTCTCATCACTTACTCCGAGCAGGGTCAAGAGTGGTCTGGCACCTATCCCAAGCAACCTTGGGCACAAGTTAAGGTACACTCAGCCCAAGGCAGGTAATATACAGTTAGTTAAATAAATAAATGCTCAAAAGGGCTATTAATAAAACAGTTTGCAAATATTTACACATAGTTGGCAACAACACCTATCAGTTTGTGTGATTTTTCTGGAAAGCATCAAATCAGCCTCCCAGTAGTGTGCATTTGTCATTGCTGACCGTGCAAACTTACTGCAAATCATAGACAGTGTCTGGTGAAGTGTGACCAGGCATAACCTTCTTTTAAAAATTACGTTCACAGTTCATATGACATAAGCGCAAGATTAACTTCTGCTTGTCACTAAGTCCCTCTGCAAATACATGATGTGTCACACTAACAATGATAAATACATATAAACAGTTAACAGATGAAATGTGATGTATGGTATGAAAAAGGTGGTATATTCTTAAATATTAATTTAACTAGTAACTCAGCAATTTGGATGAAATTGCTATCTAAGAGGTTTAAAGTTTAAAAAATTTTCATGTTTTGTCATTCTCTTGCTACATTGCAGTACTATGACACAGATGTCGTACT